>VRLP01001778.1:0-112594 GCA_009660295.1 Lophius piscatorius | reverse complement strand
ATTTCTGTAAGTGGGGGAGTTTGTGGTTTAAGGAGATGATTGATAGTGGAAAACAGCTGCTTAGAATTTCCAGGACTGGTTTTGATGATGTTGGAGTAGAACAATGACAGAGCCTCTCTAAGGGACTTTGAGTAGGCCTTTTGGTGTAATATAACAAGAATACTGTATGTGTTTATTCTACTGGACCATTGAATCTGAATTTAATATTTTACCAGAGCCGTATTATAATCAGAAAGTTATCTACTCGATTTCCCAGAATGAGATGCGTGTCTCCATACCAGGCCTCCCTGTGACCTTAAACATTGTAGATGGGTGCTGAGGGTCTACATGCTGGGTTAAAGTAAACATACACGTCACTTAATGAATGACAGTATGCAGATTAAATAAACGAGAGATGACTCACAACTGCACTGCAATCTGTCTGGCTCTGGCGGTGAAATGCGTGTTTATATACCCAGGAGAGAATTTCGGTTCCTAAATATAGGAGATTTTGTTTTCGGTTTGATTTTCCCATGTCGTTACATCTATTTTCTGTATAGGATCTATACACTTCCACACAAGCTCTCATCGCCATGCCAGAGTTTAGGTCATGAACAGCTCAATCTGCTTTTAACACAGTTTGCTTTCTCTTAAAAGTCCCTCGGGTCGGTGTGAAATAGGAATGTGTGCAGAAACAGTCAGAGAAGCACATGGATCATTGGAATCGATCAGAAAGCATTTCCTGAACTGCTGGGTAATACAAACAAGATCAACGTGACTAAATAAGTGTAAATTTTTTTAAAAAAAAACCTTAAAGGACGACTTCACTAGTATTTTTATTTTTGTGATGTGACTTGGTAAAATGGATCTCATTAAAACAGAAAAGGGATCTGAGCAACTTTCACAAGGACCAAACTTGTGGCTAAACAGCTGGGTCTTCAGAATGGCAGGTCTTGTTGGGTGTTCCTGGTCTGCAGTGGTTGGAAGAAGTGGTCTAATGAAGGGACATCTGGTAAAAGGTTCACGAAAGTCCGGGGCTGCACAGTGGGAGAGAAGACTGGCCAGTTTGGTCTAATCCGAGACCAGTCAGAACCCTCATGATGACCCATGTACACTGCTGTAAACACTAACAATGGTCAGGTCATCATCAGAACAGGACCACGGAGTACTGGAAGAAGGTGGGTAGTCCCCCCCTTCATTGAGAGAGTATTCCCTGATTGTAATGGCCTCTTCCAGCAGGATGATGCTCCCCGACTCACTGAAGGAGAGGTTCAGGAATGTTTAAAGGAACACAACAACCAGTTTCGAAGTTCTGACTTGGAGGTCCTACTACTTTTAGGCATCCAGAAGTGGGTTAGGGTACGACGACAACAAAACAATAAACAATAAATTAACATCCAGACATCAGGAAAACAATTCAACTGAAAAAAAACTGTCAATAATAAAAACAGATGCCAGGTATAAACAGAATGATAAATAGTTGCCAAAGGCTATGAAAATAACATATAATCATATAGTCATTTAAAAGTCCAATTCCAGCTGGTACTAAAGATTTTAAAGCCTGCTTGGATGTGCTACACAAATAATTCTGATTTATGGAGATCCCACATTACAAAATCCAGGACTTATAGGATCGGCTTCTAACATCTTGGTACCAGATAACACAGCACACCCTCAGAGGTCTGCTGGAGTCCAGGCCTCAGCGGGTCAGAGCTGTTTAGGCGGCAAAAGTCAGACCTACGCTACATCAGGTTGAATGGTTATAATGTAATGGCAGATCCGGATGTACTATATTGTTTTAAAATGTTCTCCATACGCATTTAATTTAATGTTGCTAATATAAGACAGGCTTTCAATCAGTGTCCGCCTCCATCCTTGTCACGGTTTAACAATAAGAGCAGAAAAATGATTGTACGGTTGAATCACATTACAATAACAAGAATATCAGAATAAACAGTGGACCGTAGAGACATATAAACATTCTTGAACTCATGACCGCTTAATGGACTCAATCTGACACATTTGAACGGTCAAAGTGCGTCTATCACACAACCAGATGGCAATGCTGATTGGACAGTTTACATGACAACCGTTTTCACAAACTTGAAGCCTGAAAACACAACCTTTTGAAAACCGGTAGCAGAATTAATTATTTTGACTCCATTTGAATCGCCATGTAAAGTAATCTGGCAAGCAGAGGGAAATTAAAAATGGGGATGTCGTAGCTCCACTCTTGCGCATAGCCGTTGTGATTTCAGCATAAAAGCCACGCGTGGACAGAACCACCAAAACATTGTTTATCTTTAATGTTATGGTATTTTGTGGCAGAGGATGGCAATTACAATAAAACTACACAGAAACGGTATAGCTGATGGTCTTTTTAGATTTAGTGGGTAAATGTAGAGGTGTTACATTATGTTTCTTCCCAGTTGAATACTCCTGGTAGTACGTTTATATCCAAAAATTGTGAATGGATTGTGAGACTTGTAGAACCATGAGCCTCCAAATGGGCACTGAGAAGTTTAATTAGCCAGAGAGGTTGACCTACTTCCTACAGAAACATAGGAGCTCTCCATCCTGCTACAGTACTGGAAGAACTGACTTTGACCTTTGAAAATAAAGAACTGTCTCTGCCATATTCTCATAACAAATGCATTCAGAAATGAAACACTAAAAAAAAAAAAAAAAAAAAAAATTCAAAATGGTAAGATGCAAATATTGGGCAAGAGCACTGAAAAGGCTCAACTCCTCATCATCATAAGGTTTTGCACAGAGCTCATCTGAGCAAAGAGCCTATCAGATAAGCATATGCTAGAAAAGATCCTGGTTTTGAAAGGTGCCCCTTTTCTACATTCAACCATGTACATGCCTTCTGGTCCAGCCCTCAGCTCAACGGCTATTGTGGCAAAATAAACCGTGAGCTTAAACACAAACCATTCTGATATCCTTGCATTCATTTTACTTTTGGCCCAAGGAGAATTTTGTTGATGTGGAAATACACAACCTCCCCATCAGCTGCTGTTCTGCTGGAGAACAGGATTCTTTTAAAGCTAGAAAAAAAAACCTTATTTTACATTTAGGGGACTAGTGGAAAAGTTTTACTCAAAATGGAATGGAAGGATCTATGGGATGGCTTAAAACACTTAATCACAATTGTGCTTTTTCTTCATTTTCTTTCTTTTAAATGTATCTACTTGTATAGATATGTGTACCCTAACCCACACACAGGATGGTCGGAGCACTGTAATTTAAAGTATTGAGATGTAATAAAGCAACAGTTCTGTGCTTTGTAAGACTACATAAATGTGAAAATAGGCTTCTACATTTAACATTATTAAAATTCTGTTAAAGGAATACAGCGGCTGCCAGGTTGTGTGATTCCAGAAAGGGTGGATTTTGTTTGTTTGTCATTCTGTTAAAAAAATAAAAGGGAAATTCAATGTATTGACCTACTGTATTATGATACGACTCCTTCAATATAAAAGATAAATAAAAGTAGGTAACACAGGAAGATTAATGTTAACCAGAGAGCTGAAAGACCAGAGAACCAAAGCTAAACTCTGAAGTGAAGGTTATTTGTTCCTGCTTCATCAACCACGCAGCAGAGCATAAATTAACCTGATTTAATATTCACTACTGTAAAATCTCTTTCACTACAATGGTTATGCCGACTCCAGTGCTGATGATGCTTTTAGGCCTAAAAGAATAAAAAAAACTTTTCTTGGGGATTGCAACTATGTCAGTACGGGAATCGCAAAGTGCCTTTACAGCCTCTGAATCTTTCATGAACTGTATGCATGTAAAACTGTCCAGAACCATCCAGTAGTCCTGATGCAGGTCAACTATTCTAAAGCTAACAGTTCCATGGAGGGTGACAATGAAATGTTCCAATATATGGAATTAATAAGAATACACCAGTAAATGATTTTTTTAATTAAAAGCACAAAAAGCTTGTTTAGAGACAGTTTAGTAATGCAGACTGGCTTTTCTCCAGGATTTGTGACAGAAAGACCAGCTCAATCAAACTGGAAAACTGTCTCTCCAACCACATTCATTCAATGTTGATGAGCCGCGATTTAAGCAATGAGGGATCAAACCAACCTGAGCATGAATGTGGATCACTCTTTAAATTTGGCCACTTTTTAAGAGCTAGGGCTCAGTTTGTGTTCTCCGCAGTGAATACAGTCCAACAGCAGGGTTTCACTCTGACAATACAGCAGAAACAGGTTCACATCCCTGCTGCTCTAGGTTCGACTTGTGGTTAAGATTAGTTTTCATGGCCAGGATCCATCAATCACACCTTCCACTAAGACAAATGCGCCACCCTTTTTCATCTGGCTGGCCTCAGACCAGTATGAGTGAATTAAGAACTGAACTGATTTGGTTGATGCCAAAGTGGAATAGCAATCCTCTGCAATTACATTAACCAGCAGTTGACACGGAGTGGACGGTTGTCATCACCAGAGGTGACATGGCGTGCTGCCAGCGAGGGTCAAATCAGCTGTGGAGTAAACATTTGTCATCAGGATGGACTGAGCCATTGTCCCACTGAACTCTGCCCAATGGGTCGGGGGATATTTAACACTCGGTGTACCACTGTAGGCTTATGATTTACAGAGATAGAGTTACCGTGATCTGCAGAAAAGGTGATTTAAAATGAGAAATCGAACTTATAACAAAGGCCGTCACCAATATGAAATTTTAGTCAGTCTTTAATTGTAATTCAAATAATTGCATTTTACGAATTGTCTCTTCTCTCCCAAAACTGTAGTATCGGTCCAATCAACATTGACGATTTCAAGAACATGAGAGCAGCCCAAGAACAGCCCTTGGCAGATCAGATAAAGCTAACCAGAGCGCACAGCAAGTCTATCCAACATAAAATTGGAACTTAAATATTATTTCTAGTGCAGAGAAAAGAAATGCGGATAAATGCATCCAGACCAGGTGAGGAGGTTTAACTGAAAATGAATTATGGATTGGTGTGGTCCAATGGCCCTTGATCAAACTAGAACATTTATCATCATGTTACTGCTTATCCTGTTCCAGGAGGGCTCAAACCACTCCCAGCTAACATTGAGTGAGAAGTGGGGTACACACTGAACAAGTGGTTAGGCCATTCCACGGCCCAAACAGAAATAAACTACCATCAACACTCACCTAAGGGCAATTTAGACAAAAACACAATTACACAAAAAACTAGAAAGTAGAGCGAGCACAAACCTCCACAGCAGTTCCCGAGGTAAACATTCCTGTGATCAGAATCAATTAGATCCTTTTATTTAGGAACATTTCCGTGCAGATTGGTCCATCGATTGAGGAGTTATTGACGGCCTCTAAATCGACATAAACTTCCAACATCCTCTTAGCGCAGGCGCCAAGAGAGAAACCATGTATGAGATGCAAAACTTTTAGAGCGTCTACAAAGCATGTTTGAACCGTCATCTTATGTCCAGTGTGGGATGTGATTACAGCTGGACCAATGGACGGACATAGATCCCCTTATGAGCCCCTCTAAGTGTGGGGGGCACAAACGGAACATCTTTGGATGAGACATTAATGAGACTGAATATAAGAGCTTTTGCCAGAGGAATCAAAGCGCATCCTCGGGGCAATAACCAGTGGACGTCAGCACAGTCAGAGAGCTTTTTCACACTCATCACAAACATAATAAAGTAGGAGTGTTAAATTGCATGAGGCAGAGCTTCAAGAGTCTGTATTCAGTATTGAGATGGTGTAAAATCTGCTTACCTTGAAGGTGTATGGCGCTTCTCCAAGGTCGATGCCGTCTTTTGCAAGTTTGTCTCTTATTAGCACCTTGAGCTTCAGTTTTGGATAAGTAACAAAGTCATCAGAGACCCTCACGTTTCCAGAACAGGGTTTTTGTTTTCCCCTGGTTGTTGAGTGGGACTCTAAACACCTGGAGTTATCCTTTTGGTTTGAGTGATTGTTAGTAGAGGTATCCAGAGGCTCCAAGGTGAAATAGTATCCCGGTGCTTTACTTCTATCTTCACCTTTTAGTTTCAGCACTGCTGAGAGCAGCCTGTGTCTGTGGTACTCAATGTAGACGCCTATGGCGTCAAGGTCAGGCTCCCCAATCTGTTTGCACACTTCCAAATCATCGTACCCATTGTCGATGAAGGACTCCACATACTGGGCTAGATGGAGTTTGGAGAGCCACTCCAAGACGAGGTTTAGCCCTTGGCTCATCTTAAAACAGGAGACAAGGACCTTATGAGCACACAATCATATCATTTCACACAGATGCCGCAACACAGTCCAATTTATACATTTAATATATATCTTTAGATGTCAGAAAACATCTGGAACCTAAAGAGTTTCTCCAGTGACAATACATTAGGTATGGCAGGGCAATTCTGGTCAAAATGAGAATTTCCACAATTTTTGCCCCCCGATTTTGTTGCTCTCAACTACCAAATTGAGAGTAAAAATTTCACATTTCTAAAGTTCAATGTAATACGAAATCTTTTTGCTTGCAAATAATTCGTTTGGTGACTTTTATTCTCTTAAATGTCCAACTTCGCTTGATAATAAAAAGGCACAGGTCTGATTCCTCATCCTCTCTCAAACATGGCTGCTCTGCTGAAACACCTGTGACGACAGGTTGAAACTCCACATGCCTTTAAGTTAAGGGCACACCTCGTCACGTGACCCCTCATTAATGCAGGACAATTTAAATCCTCCGACCCTCAATTAAGTGAATTTAAAGGTTAGCTCGCGCCTGTGACGTAGGTTGGACTAGTTAGCTACTTTCTGCCGTTTAAGTTACCTGTCTAAAAATAGCTTTAAACCGAATTCAACTGGTTTTATTTAAGGTTATCTTCTGTTGAAGTCAGGGGAGAAGTGTAAGGATAATAGTTGGCGGCATCCTTTCCTCTTTGTCCCGGTTAACTGAGCGGGATGTCCATCAAGCACTCACCCGGAGAGACGATTCAAATGTTGGCGCAGATTTTAGAAAAACGTACCCGGAGGATAAAAAGGTGTAAAAGTATCCTTACCTGCTCAGCGTGGACGGTAACCTGCGAGTGTCGAGCTTTCCCCGGGTCCAACTTTGCCGTCCCTCCACCCCATCCGCCGGTTCTTCTACAGTGAGGCTGATGCTCAGGCTCGCGCCTGTCACTGCTGGAGTTAAAAGCCCGCTGGACTCTGGGAGTTCAAGCACGAGGGCAGTGGCGCCACCTGCAGGGGCTTCTGGGTAATGTTGTACCCCAGGATAAATTGAAATAACTTGTAATACGATACGAGATAAGAATCAGATTAGATAAATAAAGATAGGGAAAAAACAAATATGGAAATCACAACAAACCACGGTCCAAAAAGACATTTTAAAGCAGATTAATATTTAAATCAAAAATAAATTATACACATATATAATTCTAAAATTATTTTCCACCTAGAATGCAATCACATATTCATATGTGGATTTCTCTTTACCATTGAAATTCAAAGAATTCCTCTAGATTTGTACAATCTTTATTATGACTAGTAATGATAAGTTTCTCGTTTTGTGCTGTAAATTTCATACAATTAATGCAGCTCTTATTGAGACTGGCTGTAAAACCAGTAAGAAGCAGAAACATGAGTATTAAATCTTCATATCTGTTTTGTTGTGTTTATTTATCATTTTTAATCTTTTAGTGTCAGCCCCTTTTGAAACGATCGTTTGGCTAAATCAAAGACCAAGAATTAACGTTCAAACAGGGACAGAATATTCATGTAACATTTAAAAGACGATAATATATAAATTACTCATTGAAGCATATAGACATAATTAATGTCAGATAAACTGGAAAGTTAAACCAATTTAAAGGTCTTCAAAATAAGTTAAATTAAGGATAAGTACAGCAAAGACAACAAACCTCTAAGAAATCTTACAGGTTCTTTACCTTTTTCCGACTCAAGTCTCACCCAAACGAAGATCTGCGAAAATTAGTTTGGTAGTTTTTAAGTACTAAAGGAAAACCTTTTGCACCTGTCTTCAATCAGCTCAACCTTCCACTCATCAGTCCAGAGAAGATTCTCCCTGAAGCTCTGAGGTTCATCAAGGTGTGTTGTGGGTAAATTGAGACTAGCCTTCATGTTCTTCTGGGTCAGCAGTGGCTTTCTCCGCACTACTCTCCCAGGATCTTTGGAATAGTGGAGCCGTGACCTCTGACCTTTACTGAGGTGGGAGAGGCCAGCCCTTCCTTGATGTTCTCTTTGGATATTCTGTGACTTCCTTAATGAAACTTCATCGTGCTCTTGGAGGAATTTTGAAGGTTGGTCCACTTCTGTGAAGGTTCTCTATCGGTCCAGGTCTACTCCATGTGTAGATGTTCTGTCTCACTGTGGCGTCCTAGAACCTCAGAGACAGCTTTGGAACCCTTCCCGGGCTGATGGGTTTATATCAACTTCTGGAATTTCTGTTGATTTTGGCATAGTTTGCTACTGGTGAGACCTAGGAGACGATTTCCTGCGTCTGAAGATGGTCTACTGAAGCGATGATGTGGTTGAACAAGGATGGAAGTGATTAGGTCTGGGTGGGTCCAGTCCAGCTGGAGCCAGTTCTTGATGTAGTTTGGCGTGAATGCACATTAAGTGCAAATAAGCGACTACTAATTATTTTCACTCTGGTAGTTTTATGTTGAATTTACTTTGAACCGATAAAGTTTAGTCTGAGACTCCGAGACAGAAGAAACCAGGAGGGGGTCCAATATTTTTTCACATCTCTAACCTCTTGCATTGAAATTCAAAGTAAAACAAGACGACACAAACTCGTGTTATGATTGGTTTTAAATTTATTTTCCATTGCACATTTTTCATATATGTGTATATATATATATATATATATCTATATATATATATCTATATATGTGTATATATATATATCTATATATATATATATCTATATATTATGTATCTACAGTCTAAATTGTTTTGTGGCAGCAGATTAAGTCAGACATCCATGTGAAATTTATTTTTAATAAAACTGTACAAAAATTGCCTACTATGAGAAAATACTGCGACTCCAGATCTTTCGCCCCAGAAGACAGACGGATGGACAGAAGTATGGCGACAGAGAGACACCCACCTCGAGTTCTCCTGCAGGGAAGGTTTTCATGAGGCAAACGCTGACCAACGCATGTACCAATAAAATAAATATATATAGTCTCTCACACATATACATTTGGATCAAATGAAGAAAAAAAACAAAAACACTTCTGATGTGTGACGAGAACTTCGGGTTTTGTTCAATACAAACGCCGGAACAGACAAATCTCTAAAGAGGAGTAACACATGGGCGTTTCAAGTTTGTAAACACTTAATATCATGCATCCTTCAATGTGCAATAAGAGACCCTTCAGGACATATATGTTGTCGAGGCGGCGCCCCCTAGTGGTGACCAACCCCCCTCCCCTCCCCTGCTGCATCTAGCAACCCTTGACTCTGAGATGTTCGATACATAACTAGAAATCTGGATGAGGGATCGTTTATACAGCCGTTGTTTGGACCTCCCCAAAAATGACATTAAAGGTTTTTTCATTTTTCAAACAGATGATTGAAATGAAACATTTTCAAATATATATATAAATATATCCTTAAACCCGACATTGAAAACAAATCTGAGAGTGAAGCGTTCGGCATGGTTGGCGGATGAGACACAGGCTCCGTCAACATTTGGTCCTCTCAAACAGAACAGGACCAGAAACAATAAACCAAAGTCAATTTTAGAAGTACAAAAATAGTGCAAAAGAACCCCCAGGTGACCGCTCTGGAAAAAAAGGTTGATCTCAGTAGTATACAGTAGATGAAAATCATCCGGCCTCTAACAAAGGGTTTTATTCCAAAATCAGACATTTATGGTGGGACTGGAACTGATTCCTCCTGCCTCCATCAAACGTGTCATGGTTTTTACTTCTTCTTTATAACCTTTCTCCGTTTTTGGAATAAAAACTCCTCAGATCCACTTTCCACCTCTGAACCCAGCAGTTCTGGGTAGTGAAGACGAAGACCCCTTTCCGGTGACGTCACACCAGGGGGGGGAAAGTGAGGCCGTCATCTTGGTGGCCAAACGAACTTCAAACAAAGCGCTGCGACAAGTATGAGAGATTTTAAAGCGATTCTTACAACAGATGGATGTTCCAGCGAGATTAAGAAGACGCTTCGCCGTTAGCCATGATTAGCGGTTAGTTATGGCTGAAGGAGTATGTGGTGATTGGATCTACAGACACAACTCTCATTATGTTTTTCATGAAGGAAATATTCTGTGAAGTTTGCAAACCATAACTGTTTTACACAAAGACATGAGGCTTTTACAAACTATGGTTTCTAGGTGACCTTCTTCATGACGCTATGAACGGCTAATCCTGTGGGCTAATCATCAACATGCTAATATAGACATACGGCGACTAGTTTAGGAGGAAATGACCTTCCATTTTCTTCCGCGTATCTGGGGTCGGGCAATGGAAGCGGGCTAAGAAGGGGTGTCCAGGCGTCCCTCTCCCCAGCAACACTCGCCAGCTCATCCTCAGGGACACAGACATTCTCATGCCAGATAATTTATATATTCCCTCCAGAGAGTTCTGGGTCTACTGTTGGGTCTCCTTCCCGTTGGACGTGCCGGACGAGATGTCCTGACCACATGTTTGAACACCTCAACTGGCTGCTTCAGATGTGAGAGCGCGGCGCCTCCACTCCGGTCAGGATAAAACAAACTACACGTCCGTCACACGTTTAAAATTCAACCCCTGTCCTAGAAATGAATATGACTCACGTTGTGATGGGGGTCTTTTCTTCACTTCACTCGCATCAGTTTCCCTGACTAAGCTCGATTTCCCGCGATATCTCACTTTGAGTAGTAGCTGCTCTCACCAACCGTCGTTTATACCGCTAGCACTCAAAATCACGGGGGCTCATGGGAAAATGTGACGTCAGGGAAAAAGGGTCTATCCGATATCCGCCCTAAACAGTCTCGGCAAACAGAAATCAAGACAACTCCGTGGAATCAAGTCAAGTCTTTGGTGTCATAAAAAACAACATGGCCGCCAGCGTTAGGGTTGGGTCCCGTCGCCTGAACCTGCACTGTCAGATTTGTGTCCAGATGTCCCCGGTATTTACACTTGGCTGCTGCCGAAGTCTCTCTTCTCAAAACTAAAGACTGACGGGCGATGCTCCCACAGCGACACAAATAGCAGCGTATCCTCGCACCTCGTGGAAAAACAGAAATATAATCACAACAGAGTTCAGTCGCATTGGAAAAGAAAAAAAAAAAGCCCAAAGCAAACCGAGTAAAAACATGAGACCTGCTGGAATAAACGGCATTTGTAGGAAATATCGGCGCCCCATACACATATTCCTGACTGTGTGCATGTTCACGAACACGCAAACACACACACACACACGCATGTAGAGGTTAGCATAAATGTGTCGCGAGGCACAGGCGGAGATGACCGACAGCACGGCGTGGTCACTCCCGCCGGCGGCTACCGCCACAGTGACAGCATTACCGTTTCCATAGCGATGGAGGAGACGCATGCTTTCACGCAAAGACAACAACAAAAAAAGAAAAACGCACAACACAAATCAGAATAATCATCATAGGTAGATCTTTAGCGCCAAAAATAACCAAAATATACATTTATGTGTAATTATTCTAAAAGTGCAGTTCCCCCCAAAAAAAAGAACAAAGGAACTTCCGTCAGGATCCTTTCCCTCAGATGCTGATGGGAAGTCAGGAGAAGTTTCTTAAGCCAACAAAATCTCAACGGAGCTTCACAGCAAAACAGTATTACAGGTTTCTGCTAAGCACAGGAGGAGGACCTCTTTTAGAGGAAACCAATAGAAAAGGACTCCACACAGTTCATCCAGCGTGACGCGACTCTCCAGAAGATCGCAGACTGATTTGGAACGCGTTCTTTACACAATTGGTGAAGCTGATGCCTTCGCTGTAGCGAAGAATTTCAGGGGAGGCGTTCAACAACTCAGCGGGTTCTGAAAGGACAGTTTTTTACTTTACGTTCGCAGACGTCTGTCAGATCTTGACTTCCGGCGGTACGCCTCCGTTAGGCACATACCTTGTTGTTTTCAGGTGACGTGTGGAAAGATGTACGAAACAAAGGCATTCTACTTCAGTCTACCTGCGTCACACCACCTGCACACCTCCAGGCTTCAGCTCCATCCCCTCAGGAGTAAACGCTAACGCTCTTAGCTCAGGTGTAAATAAAGTCTTTTGGAGGCGGTGATGTCGCGGTACGAGCTGCATGGAGTCGTTTTTACGGTTGTTTGGTAAAACGGAGCCCACTCCTCTGCTCTGTTTTGTTGTGAGGCTCCAGAAAAAGAAACGAGGAAGGCCGGTCAACAATGACTGAATCTCTAATTTTGGGCGAACTGTGCCTTTAAGGGCAATTTTCGTCTTTCCCCTTTGACACGTCTTCCTTCTGGTTCAGCTGCAGCCCCCTCAAAGCCATAAGGGGGTTTCCAGTGTATGGACTGATCCATCTATGTAAACTCTTCATCGGGTGGGTGCGAGGGGGGGGGGGGGTAAACAATTTCAGCAGGTTTAAATTCAAATTTAATGCCCATCTCGGAAACTTGATTTACTCTTTCAATAAATACTCCAACATTTAAATAAAACCAAAGTGCCTGACGCCGACAGCAGAGGTCCGTGATGAACTAGTGTTCTACCAGCCCTTAAACGGCGAGAGGAAACCGATCCGTCTTCTCCCCGTCGATTCTCTACGGCTCTAAGTGCTCAAAGGCCAAAAGAAGAAAATAATTTAGAGCAGAAAAAACAACAGAGTCTTTCTTTGATTCATCCTTCCTGAAGGACGCGGCGTCCTCAGACTTTTCTCCTTCATCCAAGTGTTTGGCAGACGCCATGAAGGGCGGAGAAAAGGAAACTATCAACCCGACCCCCGCGAGTAGAATCGTCTTCTTCCGGAACCAAAGTGTGTAGATATATATATTTATATATGTGATATATATGAGAGCATGACTCATGGACGGGAGGGGCCCCCCTCTCTCGCCGCTCCGCAGACAGTTGGCGAACTCGGTCGCTCTCATGTGAAGTGGAAAGAGAGACTCCCAAAGGCGCCTCTTCCTCCCCTCTCATGACGTGGGGTCGGCCCGGCGTTGGTTCCGCCGCGCTCCTCCGGTGAGCGGGGTAAAGCAGAGTGCGTGATTTTGTGCTGAGAATAAAGCCGGTTGAGCAGAACCCCCCGCGAGTGGAGAGAGAGATAGAGAAGAGAACCTGCAGCTCCTCAGAGACACTGGTGTTTGATTTCAGAGTCCGCCGCTCCGCTCCGCACGCCGCCATCAGAGCTGGTACCACTTCTTGTCTTTGTACTTCAGCATCATCTGAAGGGAAAAAGGAGGAGGAGTCAGACAAAGAGCTGAAGATTACCAGAAAGGTTGGAAGATCCTCAAAGGACGTACGTCATGAGCGTGTTTGGAGAAGGAATCCGCGCTCGCCATCATGGCTGCCGTTCTCTCCTCCAGTTCGCCAAGTTTCTGACCTCTCTCGTCCAGAGCTATCCGGGCGCGGGCCAGGTCTCCCACCACCCCAGACGCTGCACCCTTCATGCCCTCCATGCCCCCCGGGCCCGGGATGTGCTGGGCCAGGCTGCGAGAGGCCTTACCTGCAGTCGTTTCACCGACTTACAGATGAAAGGAGAAATCTAGTATTCATCCGTCTGAAGCAGACCGCTATAATATATACATTATATATACGTATATATACATTATACACATATGTATATATATATATATACAAACATGTGTATGTAACAGATTGTCCGTATGGTCGCTATGCATCATGGGACAGCTGTCCATCGTGTACTCACAGAGGTCCTCCCTGTCCAGAGACTGAGCTCCTCCTCCAAACAGACCTTTGAAGAAGCCCCTGTTCGGAGCCTCGGGGGTCTCCACTGGAGTGAACAACTCACTGAGCAGCTCCTGAGGAACACAGACACACCAGGAAACGTCTCAGTCAGTCTGAAAACACATTTCTGGAAAACCTACGATGGACATGAATCCCTCACTGGCCCCACAGGTGACCGGACTGCTATTCTTGATTTTACCACCGGGTGTCACTCTTGGCCCAGCATCTGAAGTCAGACTCTCTGGGAGCCCAGAAGAATTAGCCTTAATTATTTCCCTGAAGAGTCTGCAAACATTATGGGATGGATGATTAGCCGCGTTAACTCATAAACTTTATACCCCCCTAGACTTTAGTGCAAGTAAGAACTGGGTTGAAATTTGGAAAATCTCCCTAGTCTTGTATATTTGTGACGCCAGGGGAAGTTTTATCCCCGAGTGTTTTCAGGTCCACCTCGTAAATATCGTTTTTTTTTCTTCTAGTAATTCATATTTAAATTTTTTGTCATCAGTGTCATCAGTGAGGGGCGTCTGACCTGCAGGTTGTCGCAGGTCTCCTGGCTGTAGGTGATTCTCTGGATCTCGGTGGCGGACGTGAGGTACAGAGCCTGGCCCAGGTTGGAGAAGCAAAACGTTCTGGCGATGCGCATGTCTGTCAGCGGCAGGTAGTTCATGTCCAGCAGGGGTCTCAGACTGGGCAAACTGGGACCACACAAGAAGATATACCACATATTTATCACAACTTATGGTCACTCGTGCGACGGCATCCATCAGATACTTAAGAACCGGACGGGAGACCAAACCTCAGAGTCATGATGTGGCCGTTAGCGCAGAAGCAGGCGATGCAGTTAGCTCCGCCCATCTGCACGACGTCGGCCCTCAGCACGAAGGAGGTCTCAGTGATGTTGTGTTTGTGGAGGCGGGTCTGGGAGGGCAGGGACATCACCTTGGCCTGTTTCTCGGAGCACAGCACCGCAAACTGGGAGTCCTGGCCCTCTTGAGGCGAAGGAGGGGAGGCCGGCCGGCGCCTCCTGCTTTTCTCTCTCTCTTCCTCGGAGGCGTTTGGGTCGTACCACTGCTCGTATGAGGGGGGCAGCAGGCTTCCAGTTGCGTCTAACAAGGCCATGGTCATGATGCTTCCTTTGAGGTCCACCAGGGTGCCTGAGGAGTGAGGACCAGAGGGGTTTATTTGCATTTCCCTCAAATTACGATAGATCCTTATTTTCATCTTCTAACCACCAAAGGGCAAAGGTCAAGCAGAACCTCCGCCCGCATCATAAAATACAGATGTTCTTCTACGCATCAGGTAGACACAGGAAAACACGACAAAGGAGTTTTTCCATTAGTCTGGAATCACAACAGCGTCTTACCACAGGAGGAGACGCCGACTGGTTGCTGCAGCCTCGGCTCCCCGCCGGGCGGCAGGCTGAGGGCGACCATCATCACGGAGCCCTGCGTGGTTCCCACCAGCAGACATGGGCCGACCAGGCTGTCCGTCTTCCTGGGGTAACTCTCGCAGAACAGAAAGGAGGAGATGGCCTCTCGAGACTCCCGGTCGATGCTGGTTACACTTGAACTGCGCGAGCGGGTGAAGGAGTTATCCTTGGCATCTGGACAGGGGGGAGGAGGAGACAAAGAGAGGATGAATTTACGCGGAGCAGGAGAGTTGGAGATGTTATTGTCGTAGAATCCACCGGGTCAAAACTACTTTGAAGCGACATTGTGCTGCTAGGAGATTAGCGGAGCATCTTTCAACAGGAAGCTTTTTGACATTGAGAAGCTGGCGTTTACGGCCGAGGATGCCTTTCAATTTGACAACAACATTCTCAATGTGAAAAAAACGACGCCTAAGATTTGCTAGGAGTCATGAGGAAGAGGGTAAAGTATTGAAGAAGAGAGATTTGATCCAGGCTGATGGTGGCTGAGACTCAAGCTTTCACCCTCCTGAAGGAGCTAACGGCGGTCCCGACAGAAGCAAAGAGCTGTGTGACACGGAGCTAAACACACCGCCCGCCACGCGTGATCGCCACAGGGAGAAACTGCAAACAGCAAAAGCAAGAGTCAGTCAGTCAGTGCGGCATCTTCAAACAGAAGGTGAGTAGTGTCAACCCTTTCAGAATAAAGGCGCCAGCGTTGGTGGGGGTTAGTACCAGTTATCCCACTTCAAGACAGAGCCGGGATGGTCCACTCACAGCAGTTGGGGGCTGAATTTGTTCTACAGACGCCCCCCTTCCGGCTCATCCTGGCTGCTGTCTCGCCGTCCTCCGGGGAAGGAAAGCTCTTCTGACACGCACGAAAGCGCCATCGGTGGAGCCTCTGCACTGCTCACAGCGCAAAGAGATTTCCTCTCAACTTACAGTCAGGCGATAAGAATCTCGTGAGACGAGATCAGCGGAAGATTCTACGGACAAAACACCTGCGGGAAACTGAAGGTTCTCAGGAGGTTTGGCTTACCCATGTCTGGCTTGTGCTCGCCA
The DNA here is from genome assembly GCA_009660295.1 of Lophius piscatorius. Classification (NCBI taxonomy): domain Eukaryota; kingdom Metazoa; phylum Chordata; class Actinopteri; order Lophiiformes; family Lophiidae; genus Lophius; species Lophius piscatorius. Next base: position 96,263 of record VRLP01001778.1, on the reverse strand, counting down.
GACGAGCTAATTTTCCTCGACATCTTGGCTGCAACAGAAACACATAAATCTACAATTTTATTTTTTTCTTGACGGCTAGAATAGAAGAAAAAGGTCTGGAAATAATGAAAGATTCTCCAGTCATTCCTTCACCATCTGAGTTTTGATGCTGCATTCACACAAAACGCACATTTTCCACGCGGGATTATACTCAGACGTGTTGGCAAAACAAATTCTTGGGACGCAGCGATGTGAAAAACTTTTGATTCTTCACGGGTTGCACATCCGGACATCAACAGGAGGTCGGTGCAGGAGCGGGGGAGGAGCTTATCGCAGCTGTACGTCTGTGAACTCTGACGTAGCGATGTTTGGCGTTCATGCAAATCGTTCACAAATACGAAGCAGAGGTCGTGTTTAACCATCACTACTTGTACGGTTGACGACAGAGGAAACCGCCATCGTTCCGGTTTCCTGTGCGTAAAGTAAAACGATCCCGCGGTGGCGGTGATCCCGCTTTCAGGTTCTACAAGCATAAGAGGTGTGCCGATTTAACTCCTCAAATTAAAAGTGGAGTAACGTCTGAAGAACAGTGTTGTTCCTTAAAGAAAAGCGCCCCCTAGTGAGTAAAATATGCATGATTAGAATAAAATATCTGCCGTCTCAGAGGGGGAACATCTAAAAGTCCCCATAACGCCTCAGCAGCGTTCTCACGGAACAGGTGGGCGGAGTAAAGGAGCGCCGGGGTCGTCTAGAGAAAGCCATTTAACAGCGTTGACTCATCGCGTCGGTGTGAACGCAGCATTAAAGGGCAGGTCCGCGTAAAAACATCTGATTGCGAGTCGTTCCTTAGAGTGGTGAGACACTGATGAGCAGAAACACCTACGGCACAAGACGCCACGTAAAGACAATGTTCCTTTAAAGGAACATCTCAAACATATTTTATACTCACCCCCGTCCTGATTGGAAATGGAATATCTCTGGAGCTTCACAGTAAGACAGCGTTTGAACGTTGTCCTCAACAACTGAAGGGAAAGGATGTAAAACGGAATCCAGGAGTTTGGAAGATCCCAAATGGTTATTTACACCCTTTTATAATCCGTTTATCCCTCCATTACTGTCTGAGCTACTGCCAGCCTCTTAATCTACCGACAACTCCAACAAAGTCTGAGTATCTATCAAATACCACTTCAGCGTCTCTGTTCAGCCCACAGCTCCACCCCCCAGAGAAACCTCAAAGGAATAAAAAGGAACAAAGGCAGCAATAGCCACATTGTGACATCGCCACACCAAGTGGCTTATTATTATCATCATTTATGTTTCTTCATTCTATATGTTGCAAAACGTTTGGAACAAATCTTCCTCTAAACAGCTGGTAGCTAAAAACATGCTTCCAATCCACACTGATGAAGACGAGGGCTTTTTTGATAATAACGGCATAACGGGGGGGATGAAAAAAAAGGATGTAAGTAAAAAGTCGTCCAAGTTGATTTAGGACCTCAGAAGATCCGAACGCTTGGATTACACCCTACAAGTTTGGTGTTTTTAAAAGAAGCCCCCATCCTCTGGTTGTTTTGGAAAAGACCACGAAGCCCCAGAATGTTCCATTGACAACACAGTGGGTAGATGGCGACTGACTTTTTTAAAACTTTTGTTCGGATAAGAAAGTTACAGATGATTTTATAATTGCTCCTTGCGACCAGGATTGTTGCCAATCTCAGGAATAAAACCGCAGGAGTCGTCGGTTGCAGCGTTTCACCACCCTTAGGGAACGACGGAGAATGTAAACGAGGCTGAGAGGCGTCACAACCACGGGGCCTGTAATGTCAAACGAAGCGAGAGGCGGAGGAGAGGAGGAAGATGATGAATCAGTGGACAGAGTTATGCAGAGAGAGTGGGAGGAGGACAGATGAGGGGGCAGCCAGAAACCCTGGAATCAGAATCACAGAGAGAAGAATTTGAGGCAGACATTTTAATTGAGACGGTTAGACATTAGTTCTGTCAAGAAGGAGGCAGCGAACAGATTCTCTATGCTCGGGGGTTTGAACGCCGCTCCGGGCTTCGGCGTTCAGAGAAGAACCTGCATAGAAAATCTGAGGCCTGGAAGTCACAGGATGTCCTTTCATGCATTTCAATCAGGACTCATTTCACAGATCAGCGGCCCTCCAACCGTTTGATTAGTAGAGAAAAAAGAATCAAAAAATCAATTTCTTGAACGGCTCCGTTCCTTCATTGGCACAAGACTGGATTAAGGCACGGCGTGGTTAGAGCGCCGCCATTCACAGAGAACAAGGTCACAGAGGTCATACAGTACCAAAGTCACTGGCGACCGTCTTGGAAAAGCGTCTGCTTTTGAACTTCACTGGAAACAAGGTTCACAAAGACACGTGAGGTCACAGCGGCCATCTTTAAATACTTTTGGTTAAAGGTCTCATGCGGCCGTTTACGATTACAGTACCCTTCTCTAAGAACTTCTGCTTCCGCTCGTCATCGGAATTGCAAGGTGACGTGGATCCTACACGACAAATGACGGCGTTTGAAAAAAGAACCCACTAATTTGGCGGCGGGATGCCTCGTGTGGGGATGAAGCAGAGACTCTTACCTGAGGTGGGAGACTTGCAGCGGTCCTCCGAGTTGTTGGAGCCGTCGTTGGAGTCGCAGGGCGCTGTGGGTGGGGGGCACAGGGTTCAGTTAATCAGAACGGAGAGTCACTAACAGCAAAAGTAACGACTCAAAGCGATTCTAATTCCTACGGCCTCGGGCGCAGATCCATTCAACGTCTGAAGAAGCAGGAAGTGAACCTCCTGATAAATCATTAAAATATAAGTAAGATGTTATAAATAGAGGAAAACCCAGTACTAAAGTAAAATAATCACTTTTTCTTTTTGGTGCCCCCCATGTCTCCAGCTCAGCAGTCATGCATCGCCCTTAGCATACGTCTCCCTCATTACTGCCCCCCCATGGGTTGTAATGAGATCTGCACCCTCAGCTCGTCTGGGGTCACATGTTTGAACGGAGGGAGGGACGAGAGACTGAGCCACGAGTCTGGATCCGATCCGTGGACTCACTACGGTTTACTCGGCGCTCTAAAGAGACACCTCCGGATCTTAAGGCTGTTTTTCACTGATGGTTTTAGAGTCAGCAGTGAGATTAGGGGCTTTTAGGGGGGCGGGGCACTTAAAATCAGGGAGGGTCTATTTAAGGGACTAGAGGGTCTGGAGGAGAGAAACCCCAGGGCTGCACGATACATCACTTCAGCGTCTGAAGCCTGGATATGTGTGATGAAGTCCCATATCTCACATTACAGTTTTGTGCTGATGGTACAGAAAGGAAAACTCTGGATTCTCACGTTCAGCGAAATGCCCCTCACTCGGTTTCCACATCTTTCCTTATGTTAAGTCTGGCGGATGCCGGGGGCAGTGTTCTGCCTGACCCGCTGGACAGGCTGACATTGTCAGCACATAATGATCCGGATCTTTGACCTCAGCATTAAAACTTTATTCTGTCTGGAGTCTGAGCGAGGAGGCCGCCTGCAGCTTCTGTCCGAAACTGACTGGCAGCTCTCACCTGCTCCAAAAAAAGCTCTTGCACGATTCATACTTCAGAAATAGAGCTCTGCAATTCATAAAATTCAAGATAGATTTCCTCCAGTCGGTTCATCGGCACCAAATCAGACCAACAGTTGAGAAATTATGGCTTGAAAACAGAAATTTTGGAGCTAAAGCTCCCCCTAATGGTGGAAACGTGCAACTGACCTTCTGCAAAACCAAACCTGCTCTTCCTCGCTACAGTATCAGGTGTATAATTTTAAAGTGATCCATGAAATAGTTCTGAACCAGCGATGAAGTCAATAATATCCTCTTATATATTATCATATAAATGCAGCATATACTGTATATAATGAATAATATATAATTTCATTAATTCCATTAATATTGCAGGAAATAAAAAAAACATCAGTTTTTCCACAATCGTGCAGCCTTAAAGGACGCGACAGAGTGGGTGGGGTCGGGTAAGGAGGGAAGGGGACTTCCCCACTACGTGACTTACGGAGGTGAGATGAGCGCAGTTTTTTCACAGACTCAGTATACAAGTTAGAAAGCCGGGACATGCAAGACGCAGCTGGAAGGTCTTTACAGAGAGAGAGACAAAGACAGAGACACAGAGAGAGACAAAGACAGAGAGAGAGAGACAGAGACAGAGACACAGAGAGAGAGAGAGAGACAGAGAGACCGAAAGCAAAAACAGTGAAACAGAAAAAATGAACGGACAGAATAAGTGCAAACAATACAAGAAAGGTCTCAGAGGTTTTTCTCCTTGGATTCCTGAATGCAGTACATCAGATAATATTATTACAGTTTGCATTAAACCTCCAATTAAGACTTTTTCTCCGGCACTGAAAAAGAGCCGGTTCTGGAGCTCCAGACCTCTGAGACTGAGTGAGCAGAAACATAAAAGCAGCAAAGACAGGATGGAAACAGGAAAAGGTCAAAAGCAGCTCCTGTCTTTGATCCGTCCAAGAGGACAGATGGAGACTCTGTCAGCGGCGCCCCCTCTGGAGGGACAGGAGCTCCTGCAGGGGGCAGGGCTCAGCCTGGCTGCCAAGCCTTCCTGGCCCACCTTCGAGCAGGGGTTCGGACCGCTTCAGCGTCACAGAGGTGTGAGGATGGGTGAGTGATGTAAGTCAGGGTCTGGACGGCGTCTCACCTCCAGAGGGCTGGCGGGCTTTGCGAGGGGAGCGAGGCTGCCTCTGGTAGGGCTCGGACGGGCTGTACAGCTCTGACGTGGCCATGTTGAGGAGCAGGGTCTTCTGGAGATAGTCCACCACAGCCAGACCGTTGCTGTTCCCAAAGACCACGCTGAAACACACGGGGGGGCGGGGCGTGAGTTCAGAGTATTCTACGTGACAGGGGTAGGCCAGACAGAACCTCACGTGGACTCACATGCCGTAGGAGGAGTTGATTGCCAGGCTGGCGATTGGTTGAGGGGGCTCCCCGCTCACCCACACCAGCTGGATCACCAGCTCCACCTGGTAGCCCGGAGACTGCTTCAGCGGGGAGCTCCGGACCCTGCATCAAACACACACGAGCTGCAGGTCACGCCGGTACCCGTTATCCCCCCCCATCCATCATTTAATATGACTCTTATTCCCTCTATAGTCATTTTAATGTCAAAACATCCTCATCCCTTTTTATCATGGGGATTATCCCCCCCCCCCGGGAGTGACGGCCATCAGAACATTTTATCGTACTGCAGACATGGTATATTGTCGCGGGGCCCGTCGGAGGAGTTGCTGCCTGTGAAGGGCTGAGTGGGAGGATCGCCTTCCTGTGGGCTGGAGGAAGCTCCGGGTGTGGGTAAGGTGGGGGTCTGCTCCCCTCCCGGATCGGGGGAGTCACCGTCGCCGAACTCACACTGCATCCGCACCTCCAGGAGCTGAAGACAAGAGACGACGCGTCAGGAGGAGTTTTCTCTCAACGATCACCTCTGAATGAAACTACAAGTCTGCGTGAAGACGACGACATATGTGACAACCAAACCATCAACGACATGACCGGACAAAAGTCGGGCTCAGCATTTCTTTAACTATGAGGGCCGCCCCTCTGAGTGACGTCCACATATCCTCTGTGAGGATTCATAAAGATCGGTCGTTCAAAGTACAAACGTAGATTTTTATCTCTATATCCATCTATCTCTATATCCATCTAAATCTATATCCATCTATCTCTATATGCATCTAAATCTATATGCATCTAAATCTATATCCATCTATCTCTATATCCATCTATCTCTATATCCATCTAAATCTATATCCATCTAAATCTATATCCATATATCTCTATATCCATCTATCTCTATATCCATCTATCTCTATATCCATATAAATCTATATCCATCTATCTCTATATCGATATAAAAATATATATCCATCTATCTCTATATCCATCTATCTCTATATCGATATAAAAATATATATCCATCTATCTCTATATCCATCTATCTCTATATCCATCTATCGAGCCTCGACAGGTGGGCCGACGGTTCACACACCTCCACGACCTCGGTGGTGAATTCCTGTTTGCTGAAGCGGTAGACGATGACGTGAGCCGACACTCCGGCCACGCAGAGCATCCTGCTCTCGGGGCACCAGGACAGCGTCTGGATGGCAAACGGGTCCTCCTCTACGATGTCTGCACTGGGCTTCTCCTCCTTGCCGCGGGCCCTCTCAAACACCTTGGCGGTCTTCAGCTTGTACAGCACTTGGAGCATGACTGCAAGATGAAGAAATCGTCATCATCATCAGCCCTCCCAGGAAACCGACACAACATCGAACGGTGTAAACAGTCAACGCGAGAGCGCCGTCAGCCGGGACACACGCCATCACAACACAATTAGAGTGAATAAAACAGCAGAGGAACTCACAGGCGGAAGCATCCCAGAATTTAATGGACCCGTCGGCGTGTCTGTTCCAGTTGCAGGAGAAATAAAAGGACAGAGCATGAGATCATTTGTTGGCCGTCTGCATTTGAATGACACTCCAGAGTGGTTCCATTCATGGAAGGATGAGTCACCAACCCTGTGATGATGATCTCTGGGTAACTCTGAGAGCCTTGGCCCCAGTTGCCTCCACTAATGGGCCATTCCTGGAAAAAGAACAAATCACATCTTCATTTTATTCAAGTACTTAGAAGGAACTGTTAACAGTTTAAGAGAACGGATGCAGTGCTGAGAAAAAAAGCATTGGACCCACTCCTGTTTCTCCTATTCTTCTGGATCTCAGACTGAACTGCATGAATCGTCTGAGATTCATGCAGGTCAGAAGAAACCAGGAGGAAGTCCGATTCTTCTCATGGCGGTCTCTTACCTTCTTGCTGTAACCTTGTCGCTTTTGCCGGCTGCCGACAGAGTAAAGTGCAGGAATGAGTTCGGCGGGGCAGTCGGCAAAATACTCGCAGCAGGTCACCGGTGACTCATGAATAGTCAGAGGGTATGGATTCTCAAATATTGGGTACCTGCCGAGACAAAGTAACGCGGGTTAGCCTCAGAAACTGTCTCCGTCCAAACAACTTCCACGTCGACGTGAGGTTTGGATAACGACTTTATCAGGTCCAACAGAACCAGAGCAGCTCTCTGCAGCTCTACAACATCTCAACAAGACTCGGCACACAGCGTCCGTTGGTGGCAGCTGATCGGCCACCTAGCGGCTCATGCTAACCTGCCACACCCGCCAACCTATCTAAGCTCACACACCAGACCGGACAGGAAGTCCGTTTATAAACCAGAGCCGTTACCCGATCTGTCCGAGGTCTATGAGGACCAGATCCTTCTCCAGCAGGACCACCACGGCGTAAGGCTCCTGAAAGTCTGCCGATAAACAAAAACAACAATAAATAAAAACAGGATGACTCAAACAGGACGATGACGGGTCGGTCCGGAGAAGAGTCGCAGCTCACCGTTTGGATACGGAGTTTCACACAGCGTCAGGAAATCCACGATGGGATAGTCCATCTCCAGGACGGCGGTGCTCTTCCCGTGCATGACGGTCAGACAGGCTCTCCTGCCCACCGTGTCGTAGGACAGACCTCCGGACAGGACCATGAAGGGGTCCCTGTGTTCAGGGGAAAACACACTTTAACACGTTTCCAGTGGCAGACGCTCGGATGAGAGTTAGATGTTAATGTGAGGGCCTCATTCTGAGAGCAGTCATGACAGGAGGAGCAAAACCTCTGATAATAACGGCGCCTTAATGGATCCTTGTCCTCTAGTACTTGAGGATGGATCAGCTTCAGCGGCTTTTCATCAGAGGATCAAGTCCTTTTTCTTTGTGACCTTGATGAAGAAAAGCTGTTTAGACGATGATAATCGTCTTATTACTGATCGCAGCCGGATTATCAATCGTTTGTCACCATCAAATGAAACCAATGAAGGGAGAAGGTAGAAATAATTAGGCAGCTTTCCAGCTCATCTCCAGCAGACGCTACATGAATGTGGCCGTGATAGAACAACAGGAAAGGAGACACTCAGCACAGGAAGTGCTTTCAGGATGGGCGGAGACTTACCCGGCCCTGGTTGTTTTGTACTCCACCTTCAGGATAGGCTTGCATGGTTCCGGCTTTTTTCCGTCCTTAGGCTGCTTTCCTGATGGAAGTCAAATGTCAAAGGTGCGTTTAAAAAACGATGGCCGTAAACATCAGGCTTTTAAAGGCAATATTCATTAAGTTTGTGTGTGTGGGGGTTTGTTTTTATGTCTATGTGTTTGTATGCGTACGTTTACAGGGAAGGTGAATGTATGTGTATGCATGCGTGCGTGACTATGTGCGCCGGTGTGCGTGTGTTTAGGTGTGGGGGTGTTTTTATGTGTGGGTGTGTCTATGTGTATATGTTTTTATGTGTGTGTGTGTGTGTGTATGTTTTTTTTATCTGTATGTGTTTTTATGTGTATGTGTTTTTGGGTGTGGGTGTGTTTTTATGTATATGTATATGTTTGTGTGTGTTTTTATGTGTGGGTACGTGTATGTGTGTGTGTGCATGTGCTTTTATGTGGGTGTGTGTGTGTGTGTGTGTGTGTGTGTGTGTGTGTGTGGGTATGTGCGTGTGTGTGTGTGTGTGGGTATGTGCGTGTGTGTGTGTGTGTATGTGCGTGTGTGTGTATATATGTGTTTGTGTGTGTGTGTGTATATATGTGTTTCGGTGTGTGTGTATATGTGTTTTTGTGTGTGTGTGTGTGGGTATGTGCGTGTGTGTGTGTGTGTATATGTGTTTTTGTGTGTGGGTATGTGCGTATGTGTGTGTGTGTGTGGGTATGTGCGCGTGTGTGTGTGTGTGTGTATATATGTGTTTCGGTGTGTATATGTGTTTGTGTGTGTGTGCGTGTGTGGGTATGTGCGTGTGTGTGTTTTTATGTGGGTGTGTGTATGTGTTTTTGTGTGTGTGTGTGAGTGGGTCTGTGTTTGTGTGCGTGTGTGTGCGTGTGTGTATATATGTGTTTGTGTGTATATATGTGTTTCGGTGTGTGTGTGTATATGTGTTTTTGTGTGTGTGTGTGTGGGTATGTGCGTGTGTGTGTGTGTGTGTGTGTGTGTGTGTCAGCTCCTACCATGCGGCGTGATGATCTGTGCCGCCTTGGCGGGAGCTCTAATATTCCACGTGGTCAGGGTTCCATCAGAGTGGCTGCAGATAAACTGTTTGCCCTCGTGGTGCCAGGCCACAGAGTGGATGGCCTGAGAGACGAAGCAGCAGCACATCATCAGTGACATCTTTGACGGGTTTCACAGCCGGGAACAATAAATACGGCGAGCTGAAGAGGCGCCATGTGAAAAAGCAACGGCCGACTTGCAATAAATGTAAATCACCTACAGGCTGTGGGGGAATTAATTAAATGAACGCTATTTGGAGAGCGAAGCTCTCGGGCACCGATGATGAGGAGTGATTGATGGAGTAACTGTGAGAGAAGTTAAACTTCTGGAGGAGAGTTCGATGATTCGATCAAACACAACTGTTGTAAGAGTTAGACAGAGACTAAGTTGTTTCTGGTGACTCTCACATGTTGAAGATGAGTGCAGAGGAGAGAACGCCTTACCTCGTCGTAATTGTAGCGGTAGTCGGCCTTTTTGCACTTCAAATCCCACAACACCACCACGCCGCACTCGAATCCAATCAGGAGCTGAAGTAACCACAGAGAAAAAAATGATGGACGTCCAACGGCGTTTCTGCATCACAGAAACCAGAATGACTGGATGTTCTATGAATACAAGGAGCTTCTAGTACTTTTGTGTAGTTGTCTGGATTAAACATGGTATTTTGGTCTCATGGGAATTTCCTCAAAGTTATTCATTAAACATTAATGGCTGTTAAGTCAGAAAGTCATGGAGCTGCACGAAACTGGCAATGGAGACTAGACTAGAATCAACCTGGAAGACGATCTGTCTGCAAACTGACCCCACACACTGGGAGGATGATCCCACCACTAATAGACTCTCCAAAGGTTTACAAGGAGCACGGTGATAAATCTACGTCAAAGAAGACTTTTAAGTGGTGCAATGCATTCTGGTCCATTTACGCCACAATCAATACCTGCAGCCCTCCGGCCGGGATCGTCTCCACGTAACATTTGTGTTAAGCGGTAGCCCAGAAGAAATCTGATCGCCTTGATTTTTACACCAAAACCTGACGTTCAACATTGATATTTTAATTAGCCGGAGATGTCCTCCAGCACGCCGCATCGACCAGGTGACATCCACGCCGCAGCGCTTCGCCAAAGAGCGGCAAAGAGGTGCTGGAGCGTTTAGGTGCTCAGCTATCCGTTACCTTTCCTTCATCCATGGGGTTATCACTGATGTGCACTACGGGACCTGGGTGGGTCTTGGTGGATCTGTGGGACAGACGGGAAACAACAGGACACACACACACACACACACACACACGGAGAGTCAATTCATCAATATTTGCCCCACTGCAGACTCAAGCATGACGTAAAGTCGCTGAGAGCAACACGTTTGTACGAGTGAAGAGAAAACAAAGAGCAAACATTTGCATCGGTGAGAGAGAGAGAGAGAGAGAGAGGGGTGATGTATGAGCGAGAGAGAGGCAGAGCAGGGTCACAAGAGGGTCTGTGAGAGATTACGGTGTGTGTGTGTGTGTGTGGAGACGGCCATCACCGTGGCAACAGAGCGAGGGCTCGGAGGAAGCGGCGGTCTGGCCTGCAGAAAGCGTTGCTGCCTCCGAGCGCGGTCTGGCTCCATCAGCTAATGATCTCATGGCTGCTGATGAGTCGATGCGGGCGGAGAGGCAGCGGTGAATTAAAGGCGGCGGCGGACCTCAAGCCGCTAATCACCACATCAGACATCAGCTACACGCCACGGCTTTTGTTTCAGGAGTGAGTGTTTGTGTAAACTGTAAAACTGTACGTTTTAAAAACTCACTCATTAACCACTAGCTGTCATTTTGATGGAAAATGCGGAGAAGTTTGTTTGTTCAAGCCCATTCCTGCAGCTTCAGAGCAGAACAGTGTTTCAGCGTTCTACCAAACAACTGAAGAAGGCGGAAATCGGAACATGGTGTGACTCCATCCAGCTCATGCTGCATCATTTAAGTCCAGGTCCTCCTGCTCCTCCAGCAGCCCCCCTCTGTGGAGGAGGGGAAGTGGGGGCTGGGTTTGTTTCTCTGTTGGACTATAAGGATACTAATCTGAGAATTTAACTGCGTAAACATTTATTGTTTCATGACCTCGTCCGGCTCAGGGAACCAACTGGTTCCAAAAAGAAGAAATGACAACAAAAAGAAAAATGAATTAAGTCCAAATGATCCAAAATTGATTTGTAAAAAATCCATTTATGTCCTTTACATGCAGAAATTTAGCCTGGAGATTAAAAGCAAGGGGTTTTCTCAACCAGGATAACAGGGGGCGCTAGAGGGGGCCCTCTAACCAACATGCTGACTGCAGGTTCTATACAACACCGTGTGCCAATCATTTTTCTGTATGGGGTTAAAAAAGGATCAAAGCAATGCAACTAAATAAAAATGTCTGTTCCTTTAAAACTGCATAATTACTCAAAAAACACAATCAGACTGCCTTCAACAGCTTTGATGTCCTGTTGTTGTTTATTCCTATTCAGCGCCACTTGTTCTCGAGGGATGACGTTTTGACCTTTCACCCCTAAAGGTCAAAACGTCCGTGAGAGAAAGCCCTGGACCGCCGAGGTCAGAGAGAAAACGAGAGACCGTGAGATCAGGAACATCAAAGGACCGATGATTCACTTGCAGACACGATCAACAACGACAATGATTCCATTTTCATCTCGCAGATTTTGAGCTGGCCGGCGGGTCTGCTCTGAGAACCACCTGTAGAGGCGTAGGAGGATTCTCCTGAACATAACCGTCACACTATATTTCTGTATTATTGTCTCAGACGCTGCTCCTCTGTCATAACCCAGACGTTTCGTAGCGACAGCGTGTGTCCGGGTTGGGATGCCCTCATTTATCTCTCTAATCTCTGTGTGGTATCAAATACCTCCCTTCTGATTCTGCTGTGATTCAGCCCTCGTCAGATGTGCAGCCTCAGAGGAGGAGGGTCAAAGATCTGGGAGCCGCTGGTGAAACTTAACTCGACCTGATTAACCTGACTAGCTTAACTTAGATTAATGTCTGAGTTACTGCCAGCCTCTAAATCTACCAACAACTCCAACAAACACTGAGTATCTCTCAGACTCTCTAGCCGCTCGCCCCCAGTGCCTTCCACTTCAGCGTCTCTGTTCAGCTCACTGAGCCCCCAGCTCCAACCCCAAGTGAAGATCAAATGAATCAAAGGAACTGTTGAAACTGACGCCCCAGCTCCTCCCCAAAGAAAGATCAAAGGAATCCAAGGCAGCAATAGCCATACTTTGATTTCACTACTCAAAACAGCTTATTAGTTTAGTTTATTTTATTGTTATTTATGCTGCAAAAACTTTCCGTTTTTCCGTAATCCTGCTCACAAACAAAAAAACAGACAAACTGTGGCTAATCTTAGCTTTAGCTGTGTTAATGTTAGCTGCAGCTGCTTTCTGAGGTAGTACTAATGTTAGCTGTCGTTGTGCTAATGTTAGCTAGCTCTGGCTGTATTCTGGTTGTTCGAATTATTGCCTAGTTTTCTCAGGGGAAAGTTACCCTTAAAAAAACGATTTACTCATTTTTGTTTTTGTCTTTACTGCCATGTATAGTTTTAGAAGTAAGAATGTCAGAGAGCACTGAGCATAAAACCAACGTCCTGCTGGTAGAGGAGCGTAGAACTCACAGTTCGATGGCTTTGTTCCACATGATGACGTAGCCTGAGAGGGTGAAGGACTCCACGTTGACGATGTGGATGTTTCCTCTTTCGGTGCCGATGTAGAGCCATTTGCTCTGGAAGGGCAGGTGGACGTAAGTGATCCTGCAGGGGGGGACAGGAGGACGCGTCACAACGCCGGCTTTTCATCAGCTCATCGCTCAATCCCATCAAAGAGTCACCAGGTCCCTAATCACGCCGCTGCGACCGGAGGGACTAACCCGGGACTGGGATTTGATTACAGGGGCTTTGCTCTGTGTAACACTAATGAAGCCAGACTACACTGTAAAAAAAAAACAGTCAATTGAATTTACTGTAAAGTACCGGCAGCTGTGGTTGCCAGAATTACATCATTAAAAAAAGGCAGGGCTGTGTGTAAGACTAATTACTGTGAATTATTATGACATAGAAACTGTAATCCTGTTTACGGTAGAAGGACATCCCATAAAATGACAGTAAAGTCCAATTAGTTTAACCTCAAAATCAACATTATTTCACAATTACACACTATTAACATGTTCTCTCTGCAGACATTGAAGTAGGTTCTTAATAATGGTTCAGTTTTTTTATAGTAGTAAATAACTGTATTTCCAGCGGTCCAAATACGTGGAAAACAAATATATATATTCTAAAACATAAGTGTTTGGAAAAGTTACCAGAAAAATACAAGTTCCACACAAATACAGTACAAAGACAGATGTTAGTACCGTAAAAGTAACGGTATTATTACCGTCTAATTACAGATTTTACATTTGGATTTACCATAGAGAAAAGTAGCGTCTACAGAAACAAAATGTTAAGTGTATAATTGAGAAAAACTCTTGGTTTCAAGGTTTAAATACAATTTGCATGTTGCATGAATTTATTGTTATTTAGCGTGATAACCATGGAGCATCAAAAAGTTGACAGTAGTTCTGTTTTGGTCACGGTAATTTACCGTGATTTCACTTTATTTTTTAAGGTCAAAATTCTAGCAGCTTCTGCTATTAAGTGTTAAATGTGTTTTTGTTTTTTGTTGTTGTTTTTTTACAGTGTAGAAATAGATCAGTGTAGAGGAAACATCGTTGGCTTCCTGAAATGCTGAGAAGAAATCAGGTCCTGATCAGAGAGAAACATCTCAACAGGAGAGGTATGAGCACATACAGATGAATACCAATACTAAAGAGCAATCAGCCATAACATTATAACCACCGACATGATGAAGTCAGAATAACGTTACATTTTCTTGTAGCCATGGTTACCGGTCAGGGGGATTGATATATTTGGCAGGAAGTGAACATTAGCTACTGGAAAAGGACACACTTCATGAAGTTGTTGGTTTTAATGTTATGGCTGATCAGTGTATGTTATTGCAGCGGAGAGTTGAAGTTTGGGTTCTTAGAGGGATGACAGATTGCTGTCAATCATCTTGTCAGCTGAACGGATGCTACAGGTTAATCTGCGGCGGTGACAGCGGCGCCTCAGAGTGACGGAGGATGTCACACGGAATTAACAGAAATGTGGACACCTTCCAAAAAATAGATTTACTCAACTTTAACTCTGATTTGTGTATTAAAAAAACTGGTTTAATGCGTTGAAAGAAGACTTTTGTTAATAATAAATATATATATATATATATATATATAATAATATATTACTATATCAAATCTATTATATTATATAATAAAATATTCAGAACCTGGAGGGAAGTGACGCACACACAAAAGTAACACAGAAACTCCACTCTACAGGTGGGATTGAACCCAGAACCTCCCTGCTACCACAATGGACCCCATGCCCCGCTGGACATGAGGGATATGTTAGCGTACCTCTCCCTGCTGAACTTGAGGGAATGCAGGATCGCTGGGATTTTTTGTCTCAGGTTCCACAGGTGGATGCTGTCATCAGCTAAGGCACTCACCAGCGCCCCCTGTGGGGAAAAACGAGGGAGGTTATAACGTGGTGCAGCGCTGAGGATGACACGGAGACACGTGGGTCAGGAATGTAGCGTTAGTGTTTAGTTAATGATCAGTCTGTGGTCTGGTTTCCACCTAGAGTTCTGGTTCAGTTCTGTTTGTAAGAGATCAGGATTGTCCGTAAGTTTCCATTATAATACGTTTAGGATGCTACGGACAGAAGTACTCCAGTCCATCCATCTTTCTCTCCGCTCTGACAGAATCGCAGCTTTTTTTTTACATTTTTCAGCCTTTGCTAAAAAAGAAAAAAGGAAATTCCTTGAAGTAATACAAGATGGAAGAAAAAAAAACGTTTTTTGTCAGTTCGGTGGTAACGCAGCCTTCAGCTGGACTGAGTCTGAGAAAAGTATCGTCTGTGGTTTCCCCTACAGCTAAGAACATTTAAAAAAAGCTATCCCAAAATAAACCGCTGTGAACAAACCCAGCTCTGAAGTCTGTTGAGGAGAAGATCTGGGCTTTAGATTCTGATTCTGATTTTCAAAGTGCTTATATCGCGCAACAGTTTGAAACAAGAAAGCCAATGACCAGTTAATCATCCGATATAAACCAATGTTGAACCTTCAACAAATAAAAGCTCCAGGAGGGGTGGGCTGAGGTTCTTTACTGCCAGACGCCAATAAAGTTTACACACTGCACCTTTAAGTAAGTTAATTTCAGCACTGTGCGGTTTCCAAGAGTAGAAATCTGGTGGATATTTGAACAGATTTCCACTAACCTTGCTTGAATTGTGGGTCAGGAAAGAACTCATAACGTTATGGTGCGGATCTGAATAAAGGGAGGAATGTATCACGTCAGAGTGATCCCTCCCTCTTATCCGGCTTATCTTTGGATCCAGTATGATATAATGAAGAAATATTTGTCGGGACATAGAGGTTGTACACTGAAGAACATAAAACACCAAATATTATGAAAGTTTAGGGTGAATAGTTATATATTTATAGGGTGACGGAACAAAATCTGGAGTCTGGAATCACATCAGAGTGATCCCTCACCCTTATTTGGCATATCTTTGGAGCCAGTTTGTCATAATCAAGAAATAATTGTCGGGATATAGAAGTTAAACACTAAAGAAAAAAGTAAACCCCAAATATTATGAAATATAAAGGTTAAATATTTTTAGGGTGTCGGACCGGAAGCACTCTGGTAGAAACCGGGCTCACGGTACCTGCTAGTAACAAAACAGAGCCTCAGACGCAGAGTGGAGGAGGAGGGGAAGGAAACCAGACAAGGAAAGGAGGAACAGGTGATGACAACAAACCTCGTTGATCAGGAACTGCAGCTGGATGACAGCGGCGCCGCTCTCATGCTGACAGTAGCACTCGACGCCGGCGCGGCCGAAACTGAAAGTCGTCTCAGTCAAGGAAAAGCAGGAGCGATGATTCACCAACGTGGAGAAAAAACTCAGCAAACATGACAGATTATCTGATCCTGTCTCAATCCTGTCTGTGATAACAATCAATTACAGGTTCCTCCCTGCAAAGAATCAAAATCTTACTAAATATATTTGTCTCATTTCATCTTATTTACACTTGATTTAAAAACATTTAGCACACAAACGCCACAGATTGTTCAAATTTAACTTTTAAAGTGGTAAAAACACCTTTAATCATTATTTTGAATAATGCTTAAGTTCTATTTTACAAAAGGATTTATTGTAGTTTTATTCGTCGGTTGATTTTAATCAGTTTCTCTTTTTATTTATTTTTTTAAATCTACTAATTTCGTTTTTTTAAAGATGATAATTCTTGGACTTGAACTGAACTTTTTCGGGCGTACAGTTGGACGTTCAATAATCAATCACGTCCCACACGAGGAGAGGGAGGCAGCAGCCTGAGATCCGATCCTACACAGAATGTCGGGCGTTCTCTCGGCGCTGAAGACCAGCCGCTCAGACGGACGGCTGAGTTTGACTGAACAGGATGAGCCCGGCTGTGATCAAACAATCCCTCGGGGCCTTGAGCAAACTAAGGTGGGGCGGCTGGAGAAGGTGTCAGGACCGGCCGGCTCCGCTGTGGGGCATCGCGTCTGCAGAGCAAACAGAACTTGGGAGCCGGTGCCAGCGGAAGGCCGCTGCTGGATTACCTCCCAGTCACCCGTGACCTTTCTGAGCCGTGAGTTCTGTCCAACCCGGGGCAGAAACGTACGGGGATGAGGTTCTGAAGAGAGAAAACCTTAAAATCACGAGTCGGGTCACCAGGTTACACGAGACGCGGCTGTGATCACTATCAACCTCTGAGGAGGTCATGGTTCCACGGCTGTTGGGTCTTGGGTCGGCCCATATGTAGGCAGGATTACGCTCAAACTGTGGCGCAACATGGATCCAGAAGAAAGCCTTCATGTTTGGTGTACACCCCCAGAACTTTCTTTAACAACACCTGGTCGGGTTTCTTCACAGGAACATCACATCCCTTAAAAGTCCAGGTTTTTTTGGACTGTTTTGTCCAGATTTCCAAGTGGAACATGAATGAGGAACGAACCCACAACCACATGGCGCCGGTCTGGATCATGTGGCTGATGTATGATTTGAGATTTCTCAGTTATTCATTCATTGTGATTCATTTATCAGGTTTGTGGAACAATTCCCCTCCAGCCATCAGTATCTAGGTTTGTGTTAATGACCCGGACCCGCTGGGTCAAAATACTGAATTTATTTATAGGCTGTGATCTTTATTTAATCAGTGTATCGTAAGAAAATGGGCTTAAACCTATTTTTACCAGCAGAAAGTCACAAAACATCTGAGTTTAGCTGCTGAAGTGTATCCAGATGAATAAATGATGATTCGTGATGTGGGTTTAGATCCGGTCCAAGTCGGACAAGAGCAGGATTGTTCTGCACCAGTGGAGGTTTGTTCCCCCGCTGAACGCTGTTCTAGTTCTGTGTGTGTGTGTGTGTGTGTGTGTGTGTGTGTGTGTGTGTGTGTGTGTGTGTCTCTACCCATCAGTGCAGGATAATGTAGTGGTGTGAGACTTGGTTCTGATGAGATGTGGTTTAACTGTGCTGCTGAGAAATGCTGCTTTTCTAGGTTAACAGGAAACTGAACCTCAACCCAACGAGAGCACGCCGTTTCGATTTCCCTCCACGCCTCATGATACAAACGCGTACAATGATGGCGTGAGCAGATCTCTGGATATTTAGACCATGACACGACTGGATTCCCGCTAGTAGAACGTGTTTCTATGATTGCGTCGTTACCGAAAGCCGGGTCACACTCCTCCAATGAGATGAATGAAACAGAGAGGGTCCACATAATACCTGCTGTCGTCATCTGTTGGTCATGTGACGCCTTTCTGACTGATTGTGAGGGTTAACTGAAAAAGATATGACATGCACACTTCCTCGTACGGATTCTGATGACCACCATTCCCCCGACGCCCGTTTCAGTCGATCAAGCCTAAAAAGGAACCACCTTTATTGTGGGGGGGTTCTGTTGTCGGAGAGTGGGTGTGGACACCAGAGGACGTCCTCTGGTTTAAAGGCCAGACGGGGATCAAATACATAAAGGGATTTACTCTAAACCTCAGTATCATTTTCATATAACAATTTTCAAATCTTCTTGAGAAGAATTCCGTTATTGAGACACCGGTGACACGGTGAAAGGCAGTCTGTGTGAAGTGGAGGGACGTAACCCTCTTCTTCCTCTGGAGGAGAGATCTACTAGATCCATTTAATATATTTCAAGCTCCAATGGCGGACCTCCTCCCCGACAAATCAACAACCACAATACAAGATCGCCACGGCGTTGTACCGATGAGAACTTCCACATTTCCTCTCCACTTCTCTGCCACTGCGGGGCGCTGGAGTGTTAGGTTCTGGTGGTAAGGGCTACCTGGTTGATCCTGCCTGTAGCATGTCCTCATTTCAAAGGTCAAGTCACGAAGGTTTGAGTGTGTGTGAAGGCGAGGGTTTACGATACATGCTTTTATATCAAAGCTACAAACTAATAAAACACGTAGGTGATAAGTTTAACGGGAGGAAGGCAGCTCGTACTTTATTTTCTCATCAAAGCAGAACTCAACCTTCACACTAGAAAACAAGAGCACTTAAGATAAAAGGCAAAAACCGCCTGGTTACAGGAAACATTAAATCACTCGCTGCGTTTACTGCGGCCAAAGACCTCAGCATTAAAAGTCCATCCCACCCGTTTGTCAAGTTAAAGATGACACGGGTTTTTCAAAATTCTTGGAAAAAAATGTATTTGATCCGGAATAAATGCCTGGTGTTGTCTTTCCCTGTGTATCTTTATTTCTCATATAAGGATATATTCTTATATTCTAGTGGCTCAAATTGAGGTTCTATTCTGCTGTAAAGCTAATAAATGACAAAAACTTCACTCCACTTTCCAGCTGCAATTTTCATTTTTGAATAGGCGGATCCTTTTATTATTATTATTATTATTATTATTATTTACTGTCTAAGGACTATCGTCACATTGTTGATACTGGAGAGGAAAGAGCTGCTGGGAGCTTTGAGATCACTTCAGTGGCAGACAGGAGAGAGTCATGCAACCTGTCTTCAATGTCAACACTTCCTCATTCGGAAAACCAACGCGGTTGACCGCAGCGTTTCAACACAACCCCCGTGTGAGGTCACATGGTCATCATTGTGACAGGAAGTTATCCCTCATGCTGGCTGTCACCAGATAAAGAGAGCTTTGTTCAGGGTTTCTGCTGCTCTTCACAAGTTCCATTTAAGACATTTCATTATCATATATATATATATTTTTTTTTTTTATATAGAACCCGGCTCCCAAGGTAAACTGACGCCCAGGTGCATCGTTACTCCAAGCCGTCTGGTTCAGTGCAAACAATAAAAGATCAGAGAAGGTCTTCATTGTGGCCCAATCTCTGTATGAAGACAGGTTATTGATCAGCACGTCGTCAAGGTAACCGTCAGCGGGCAGGAAGACAACTTAGTCCTGAAATTGGTGTGTTTCAAACAGGAGAAACCGATAAGCATGAGGATCTGAGCAACTTTGAGAAGGTCCATATTGTGATGGCTAGAGGACTGGATCAGGGCATGTCCAGAACTACAGGTCTGGTAGAGTGTTTCTGGTCTGCAGGGGTTAGAAACTACCCAAGTTGTCCAGGGAAGGACAACCAGAGTAACGGGCACCAAAGGCTAATTGGTGCATGTGGGAGGAGAAGGCTGGTGTTGAAGAACACAAGAACTACAGAAACACAAAACTCTGAGAAAAACTTCATGCTGGTTCTGACTCCCAACATTTTCTGATCAGATGGTCAAATTGTGGACTTTCTGAAGACTCTACGGGGAACCGTGTTTGTTTCTGAAGCTCCAGGCTGGAGGATCATTCCAAGAAGCGTTTCTGCTGCAGAAGCTCAGAACAAACTGCTCCACCTCCTCGGCTGCACAAACCTGAATCCAACGCCATTAAAATATCGAATCCATCTTTACACAAACTTTCCTTTTCCTCATTAAAAGTTCCCCGTTTAAAATAAAAACAAAAACACTGCTGGCCTCCCTTCCTGTGAGTGTTGGCGCGAGGAGGGAGCGCGGCGCGGCGTGGCGTGGCGCGGCGTGGCGCGGCCTACAGTAACGCGCTGATTAAAAGACTGTAGTAGAGACAGATCTTTCACAAGCAGACATTTATTGCTTGTAGACACCTCATTGAACTTATGTCTGCTGAGCTGCGGCGGCGGCGTTTCCAAACTCCGGGGGCAATGAAGTGGATCGATACCGCCTGTCTTTTGATAAATGGACCTATTGCCTGAATGACAGTAATCCCATCAGCTCCACCTTGCACATTAGGGCAACATGGAAGCTGTGTGTGTGTGTGTGTGTGTGTGTGTGTGTGTGTGTGTGTGTGGTCTCCAGGACTTGCGCTGTAAACACAAAGCTCTCTTAATCTGGTGAGTGGATAAAGACGAGGATGCAGCGTCGAATGAAAATCTAAATGAAGCAGGTGGGCTTCACGTGGGGGGGGGGTACCTGCATTTAGAGACCGCCTGTGTTCACGTACTAAGACCTCGACCCCGAGGATAACGCAAACCCAACACCACCTACAACAATATGAATAACAACGCCACGTCGCTGGTCCTCTTACCTCGCTAAGTCACAACCCTTCAGTGAAAACATGGACACGCGTGGTACCACCAGAACCAGCGAGACCACCTCTATGCAGAAACATCCGCTTACTAACATTTTAAACACGGTCCATCTCAGAGTCAAGACAAAAAATCCCCTCGACCGCTCAGAGCCAGGACCGTTGATGTTTGGACAGATATTGGGTCTGGCTGAAGCCGAGTTTGAGAAACGTTTTGTAGCAGAGTCCCACAGGCCAAAGCGTCCCGGTCATATTTCAGGACGGGATTGTCATCCCTCACCACCTTATCTGGGCCTGACACAGGAAGTGTGTCCAGAAAGACCGGCTTGTGTCAAAATCAGGTTAGGATCATATCGTCTGAGCCCGACAGAACCGGTAATGACGGGTGGAAATTAGGACCATGGAGAACGCACACGTCTTCAGAAAACAGCAGCATGTTGGGGGTTTTTTCACACACTTCCTTCACTGTGTTTGTTACATAAATACAGTTAGAATTAACATTATTATTGTGACGACTTCCAGCTTTGTGTTGACTTTGTAATTCATCATGCGGCACAGACAATTTGCTTTGCTTTCAGTGTCAACACATTATCAAACCCTTTAGTTACGTCTGGTTTTCTCTGCCTCATAAAAGCCTTAAATTGACAGACTTTTAGTCTAAAACTTCAGGAAAACCAAAACATGACTAAATGTGATCATAACAAGTCCTCAGCAGGTTTGCCCCGGGACTAAGAGTGAACGGACACGCCTTATTTAGCCCTAAAAGTGAATTTCTGTGCTTGATTACAAACAAAACCCCCTGAAGGGTGGCGCGGCGCTGTGGCAGCTTGATGGTGTTGTCGTATCCTGGCTCGGGCTGGGCGGCGCCGCGGATGAGGTCGGCTCCTGAGCATATGGCGGAGGAGCTGTTCGCGCCGCTGCAGAGATAATGAGCCCGGTTCTCCAGGAGAAGGAGGCGGATCGCCAACTCAGCCTGGCTGGTTTCTGTTCAGAGACGGGTCACTTACTGCAAAGCCGAGGGGCGACTTGGTCACATGATGTTAGACGCGTGTGTGTGTGTGTGTGTGTGTGTCACCAGAATCATCCGAGCTTTACATTCCTCGTTCCTCCGTTTACCCGAGGATAAAATGAAAAAAAAAGGATACAGCCTCAACGCTCCACTCTGAGTCCCGACGACCAAGATTTTCTGCACGGGGTCAAAAGCCATGGAGGACGGTTGATATGGGAAGCCATGACGCACAGTCTGCAGGAGAGAGCAGAATTTATATTAGCCTCCAGTCATCTATTCAATCATCCGCTCCAGTCAAGCTGCCATGACTGGAGCAAAAACAGTGTCCTAATCTGCCAGATACCTAATCCATCAATGAGGGGTATTAGTCTGATTATCAAAAATAAATTAGATAAAGCATCCGTGCAAATGGTGAATGGAATTTTTTTTCTTTCCCTGAGATCCGCCTGACATGTGTGCAGGCTCACCATCACTTCTAAATTCATTTCATCTGTCCTCAGGCTCACATTTCCAGACGCGCAGTGCACTTCCCTGCCAGTCGCCACCAAATGTAATCATCATTAGGCATCTATAAGTGGATTGTTTCAGGTTGGAAGCCCGGCCCAGACAGCCGTTCGGCTGTGCGGCTTGCAGCAGCGGCATTATGTAACAGGTGAAGCCGTGGCCCCTGGAACCCGAGGGAGCAGACCTTCCATGCTCCCAGCTGAGGCCGGAGCTGGTGGACCGGCTCTCTGAGATGTTCAACACATTTTAAACATCTCCAGCCAGAGCTAACGGGTCGAACGAATTAACTGTGCATGACTGAAAATTGGTAATTGTGCCGATTTAAAGGAAAAATGCACATTTTTTCAAGTCTGATTTAAAAGGATTGGACGGTGTTATCGCTTAAACTGTCTATACCAGAGCTCAAGAGACTGAGGAGCAAATTCTGAGCATCCAAACACATTTAACTCACATCAAAACGTCAAGACAGGACCTTCCTGAACAACTGAAGAAGACGAGGACAATCGCAGCTCCATAAAGCTTAAGTGGCGTGATCCAATTCTCCGCAAACGGATTTGAAAATAAATTATTAAGACCTTTTTTGAGGCTGTAATTCTAACTGTAGCTTTAAAGCTAGAGGCGTTAGCATGAATTCTGTCTGAGGTGGATGCTTCCCTTTGAACAGCCTCTCATGCAGCGCGAGAAGAGGTCAACCACAGATGATTATCTCTGCATGGTGCAGAGATCGTGAGTTCTCGTCGATCTACCACCAAATGTGAGAACGTTCAAGTTCTTTGGTCCGCTTCAACCAAAGTGTGATTTGGCTTTAGCTTAGGAGCTACAGTGAAGCTACCAGCTAAGAAAAGGGCGTAAAACCTTTTAACATCATTTCAAGCCTCCATCTTCTTCAGTTGTTTGGGAGAATGATGCAGCGGTTTAGCAGTGATGTCATTCTGCACCAGTCATCTGCATCACCAGCAACGAAAAACCTCAGATTTGGGTTATATTTTTACGTTATTCAAGCCGAGATGGACGCAGCAGTTGTGAAATTTTGAGTGACACATTGTCGTGGTCATGTTTTGCAGCACTGATGATGACCTCGTCGCTCACCTCATGCATGGAATCAAGAAGCTTCATGAATTTCTGTTATGAAATTGTCCGTTTGAAAACAAATCTGATTTCAAACGGGATTGAAATCAGATTTGGAAATCTCTGATATTTGCATTCACATATTCCCAAACCCAATCAGATCTGTGGGATAGGAACAAAGAACCGATGAAGGTGAGCCTGGTTAAGAGAACGCATCCTTCTTAGATCTGCTCCCTGTCTGGGAGGAATTTTGCTTCAACAGAAAATGTGTTAAATCCTTGACAAATGTGTTTTGTGATTGCATTATTATGGGATGAAAGCATTCGTCATGGAAACCCATTTTCGTCTTGGCAAACCTGCAATTACAGAATCAAGAAATTATCTATTTAATTAACCTCCATTTGCCTGCAGGATTATGCAGAAACACAGAACAGATGTCCATGAATCCTGGTGGGAGGACGGGCCCTGAGCCACAAACAGACCCGATTAGATTTCAGAATGGATCCAGCGCGCTTTAATATTCCTTTTACTTGGAATATATTAGAGCTTTCCCTTCAATTTTCATTCACTTCATTCCACGAATGAATAGAAATGTTGATAAAACTAGTCCAATGTTGGCATCTGTGAGTGTGAGAGACTTGGTTCCGATCCGAATAAAATCCATGATGCCTCCAGTTTTAATGTTGGATGTTAGAAATCCAGTAGCCTTAGATCAGATTTCCAGGGCGATGGTTTTGGATTTTAGATCAGGGCGGACGGATTTAAAGGGGAGGGCCGGGCCTCGGTGGAGGGATGCCAGTCATTGCAGGAAGCCATCACAACAATAAATGTTCACTCAACCAATAGGTTTAGTCCGTATCACCACAACTTCGCCGTCCGTTGGACCAATCATCATAGTCTGAATGTTTGGACAAATATGGCAGTGGCCCACAATGAGTCCGCAACTTCCTGGAGGGGCGGGGGTGCACTTAACTGTTTGCTTGTTTGTTTTTTCAAGCAGGATGATGCAAAAACTTGAACTGATCTCCATAATACGTGGTAGGACGACGGGTCTTGGACCCGATTTGACATCGTTCAATATTGGTGCAGATCCAGGATTTCAGGTTGACTTTAACGTTGCGGGACACTGCAAAACATGGAACTTGGCATATTTACGGTGTTGGCATCTCTGAGTGTTTGCAATTTGGTGCAGGTCCAAGTAAACATCCAGAGCTTAGACTGTCAGCTGTTACAAACACAATAAAGCTTCATTCTGGTTGCAGAGTTTGGATGAGGCCTGATTGAATTAAGGCGGACAGTTCGTTCTTGGCAGAGGTGTGCGCTCCAGCAGGAGCCAGTTTACTTATTTATTAGTTTGTTTTTAAAGCAGGGCTACACAAAAACTATTGACCTCAACTCCTTGAAAGTTGCTAGGAGGACGGGTCTTGGAGCGGATTGGAACCCATTAAATTTTGATGCAGGTCCAGGACTTCAGGATGACTTTCACCAGCATAGCGAGGTATGACAATGCAGGAATGTTGATAAAAAGAAAAACTGGTGTTATTAGGGGGTTAATATCAGTGAGCGGGTGAAACTCTGGCCTGATCCAAACAAAAGTCCAGATCTTAAAGGCTCGGCTGTTATAAATCCAGTAACCTAGAAGGTTACGAGTTGGATTTTTCACAAGGTTTGATTGATTTAAGTCGGACACAGGTATGTGCCCAGGCAAGTGTCATCCTACATATCGATTAGATTGTCAGCAGGACTGCACAAAAGCCACTGAACTGTTTTCCATGAACAGTACTAAGAGAGCGGGTCTTGGACCAGTTAAGTTTCAGACTTCTTTTTTATCTTTAACATCAGAAAGTACGACGATGCGTCGCTCTTCATAAAAGAGAAAAACAAGCAAATTTAGCGAGTGGATGCAATTCAGACCAGAATCAGATCCACATCTTACGATGAGGTCGACGGTTACAAACCCCGTAACCTTTCCTTCTAATTCCCGGGCTGTGAGTTTGATTAGATAAGGCTTGATTGAATTTAGGCGGACTGTTGGGACTTGCTGGAGGTATGTTCGCCGTCAAGCTCCGTTCAACTTACTCATTATTTTTAAAAACAGCAGGACGACGCAGAACTATTGAATAGATTTCTGTCATACTTTGTAGGAAGGATGGGTCTTCAACCAGAACAGAGCCCGTCCGAAAGAGACACATCTTAAATGGTTGGTTATTACACATCCACTTAGCTTAAATAACATTTAAGGGGCTAACAGTGTGTGATTCTGGATAAGACGGTTAAATGTAGGCTTTGGGTGGAGGTATGAGGGACTTTTTTGTGGCAAGTTCTGGATTTCATTCAAAATCTGACTTAAAATCTTGAGCTGAAACTAAATTTCCCCAATGAATGAAGGAGTATCCTCTAAATATATTCACTTTATGAGGACCTGCGGAGACGAGGAGAGTTATAACTGCAGCTTTAACCGCCGGGATCAAAATGGTTTGAATGCATTTCCTTCTTAGATCAGATAACTCACTCCCAGCAGTGATAGAAACGGTGACTGGAGGCGAAGATTCAGTGCAACGCAAACAACCTCTGCACAATGACTCTTCTTCTCGCGTTCTCCCTGTCAAAACCTGTCATTTAATAACTCAGATATTCGTTCTGCGAGGCTCTACGTGCCGAATACATGCTCGTAGTTCGTGTCCACCCCGGTGAGCAGCCCTGATGCATGAAAACAGCCCCGGTGTGTGGTCACGCCGCTGTCATCTGACTGTCACCCTGCACAAACACAAACCCACCTTGCAGAGCTGGAAATGCTCGGACTGGAGGCTCTCCTGGATAACGTCGTTTTCCCTGGGTGTCCCGGGTTGAGCGGCCGAAGAGGAGGAGGAGGAAGCCGCTGTCAAGCCGTCCAGCACCTTCCTAATGTTAAACTTCTTCATTTTCCTCCGGTACAGACGCGACGGTTGAGCAAACAGATGAGGCGAGCTACCATAAATCGGATAGAACGGGGTAGCTGCTAGCTAGTTAGCCGAAATAACGCACCGTTAATATCCTTCTCGGTACATCTCACATGTTACGGGGGGTGTTTCCAGCTTCAGACGAGTCCTCAACATGGATTTAGGCAGTCCTTTATCGATATCAGCGGTGAGTCGCCATGTATGTGGCCAGCTCTTGCGTTATTCGATCGGGATGAGTCGTTTCCGTGAGCTGCTTCCCCGGCCAGGAGCTCAGCGGGCAGCTAACGGGCTACGGAAACGCAGTCAACTGCAGCGCGCACTGAGTCTGCGCGAAGAAGCTACCCGGATGTTGGGTGGTGTAAGACTTTATTCTGGGACATCCATAGGCTAATCCTTTTTTTAATCCTTTTAGTTAATACCTGCGACTATAATATGTTTATCGTGCATTATTTTTATTAAGAATTTAATTAATTATTTTTAATATTTCATTAAAATAATTAAATAATTACCAGGGGTTTATGTCGTCGAATACATAAATTCTATTTTAAATGTATTAATATATTCAAAGTAAACATAACAAGCTAACATACGGGAAAAATCACAATTTAAAAAAATAAAGATTTATCTTTTTTGTCACCGCAGAATGACAAAAAATAAAACACCTGATTATCTAACATTTTACGATTAAAAACCAAAGTATTATGTTTATCTGATAATTTAGCTAATGGTTAGCTATATTCAGATTCTCAATATTTCAAGATACTAACTCATTACTTGAGTCTGTTTAAGCTGCTATTTAATTGTTTTGAGAGGGTAACGTATTATCTTAGAATATTAACTCTTTATTTCGAGATACTAACTCAATATTATGAGATTGCTACTTATTGCATTGAGATTCTTAATGATTATTTCGTAGAGTTTCATAACATAATGACTATCATACATACATATGTTAAATATAAATAATATTAATAAAAATAATGGAGCACTTTTCATAAATACTTAAAGTTTGCTTTACAGATACGGAGTAAAATAGCATATTAAAAAAGATAAAACATTTGACCTTACAGGACACATGTTCGGATAGTATTGACCATCATTCGGATCATTTTAGCTGCTCCAGAAAAATTAGCTCCAGCTGTAACCTAGAAGTGGGCCGACTTTCACTTTCAACCAGCCAAACTCATTCTGTCAGGTGGGAAATATTGATCAAAATAGACCGTTAAAGGTGTTCGGCGTGAAGTAGGTAATTCGGTCAAGTGAGTTAATTAAGTTCAGGAGAGAAAGTAATTAAACAGAACCAAAAGTGGGCCTGTAGTCTGCACTACTTTAAGGTGGTGATAGCAGCCATGAATCTGAGTTTACTTACAAACTGGTTCACCGTATTAGTTTCAGTTTATGGCCTCCTGTTTGTATACAAAGACTAGAAGCCTAAAAACTATCAAATAAAAACACAGAAGCAGCGATAAGAAGGTTTCATGCATGAACGCTTTTTGACCTTTGCCGAAGAAATGTGATAGGACCGGCTTTCAATCTTTTGTGTGTGTGGAAAATAGGCCGTATTTCCTTCCTTCTACTTGTTCCCTATGGTGGAGAAACTAGGTTATCATACCTCCACAGGGAATATGAAAACTAGAAAATCTGGTCAGATGAAAACCAAGAAAAATCTAGTTAAAGGGTCACCCTCACTGAAAAGCCCCTGTTTTCATCGGCGGACATCTTTTTCACTGATTCATAATGCAGATGTAGGAATTGCACGCTCTAACTAACACGTCAATGCTATACAATCAGCAGTACAAGCCACATGTAAAGTCTTACCCTATTTAATATATGTACTGAATAGCCATAACATTAGAACCTCTCACAGGTGAAGTCAAGAATAACACGGATTATCTTGTTACATCGGTGGAATTCATGAGGGAGGAAGGGAACGTGGAAAAATGGTACCGCTTAAGGGTCAGAGTGTCTTTGACAGGGACTACATTGCGATGGCTAGACAACAGGGTCAGAGGA
Organism: Lophius piscatorius; assembly: GCA_009660295.1. Classification (NCBI taxonomy): domain Eukaryota; kingdom Metazoa; phylum Chordata; class Actinopteri; order Lophiiformes; family Lophiidae; genus Lophius; species Lophius piscatorius. The sequence goes on along the minus strand of VRLP01001778.1, from coordinate 67,935 downwards.
TCTCTAGACCTTCAGGTATTGTTGGATGTTGGCGGTTATCAAAGTTGATAAAAGAAAGACAAACGTAGGAGACAAAAGAAAGACCTACACAATATTAGGATGGTGGTTATAATGTTATGGCTAATCAGTGTAAGTTGCTCATGCTCTCAAGTCAATGCTGAAAGTTCAATTAGATCCCCATTTTGCAAGGCAAACGACGTGAAATGAATCAAACCAAGCCAAATGTCCTCTCGGAAGTGTCTCACCTGGAGCGTCCATATTTAAACAGCACTTTCACCTGGGGACAGGTGTGTGTCTCCCGCCCATATTCCCCAATCAAGTCAACGTCTCAGGTCATAAAAAAATGATCATTATGATGATTACCATCTAAATGGAGCCATCCCACACTCTGAGCACCATTCCTCTGTTCCTGCAGGTTTTCACTAGATGTTCATTCTGATAATAACACAACGTCGACCTTTTCCTAAAGACCAGGTTCTAAAACACAGATATAACACATCCCCTCTCTCTCCTGTAGAACAAGAGGTGTCTTTGCACATGCGTGTGTTGTGCACTAGATGGCGCAGTCCACCAACATGAGACCACCCCACAGTCTCAGCTCTCCCTGAATCTTCGAAGGGGCTTGAATTCAGCACCACGGACAGCGAAAATATGGATCCTGCACCGATCGGTTGCCTTAACGGTAAAAGATCAAATCTGTTTTTAATAATTTGGTTTATTCCCATCCTGGTAGTTATTGTTTTCATGCAGGATCAACATGTCAGCCAGCCTGCTCTCCACAGAGCTGATAAACACAGACCCTCATTGAAGGCACCGCTGAAGACACAATAAGGGAGCGACACAGAGGCCCAGCAGGGATCCTCTCACTTCATCAACCGATTCACAAGTTTGACCGAAGTGAAATTTTCATGCCATCATGAATATGTGAAGGAGGCCGCCTGTGAGAGTGCACGCCGGAGGGCAGATACAATGGAGCTATATCAATAATGCACAACAGATGGGATTCTGCTGCGAGACAACGAGTGAAGGGACGAGAACCTTTGTGTCCGATGTGAGGAAGGAATCGGGGCCAGCATCCCTCTTTGACTCCTGAATGTAGGCCTTCAGTATCTGGGACAATATCCAAAATTAGTTTTACTTCTTCCCTCACTTTCCCTCGGGCGCAGTCGAGGTTAACCGCCCTCCTGTTTTTTTCTGCTGCGACTCACTTGATCAGCGAAGACTTCCTATGCTGGTGTTGTTCCAAGATTACAGAATAAAAGCACGGCATACCTGCGGGGCGGGCCGAGTTTGGACCAAAGCTAGTGGGCGCAGGTACCTGGCTGCAGGATGTAGAACAGTTCCCTTGATGCCCAGCGAGGACGAGAGAAAATAAAACTACGGGAGAGCGGAAGACATCTCGGTGTGCAAAAATAACCTGTGCAGCACACAACAGAAGATTTTCACTTTTCACTTTTTACATCATATAAAGCAGTTCTCTGGGGGTCTGAGGGCCTTTTAACCGTTTTCACGTAGTTCTCTTAATGCATCTGTTGGAGCCACATAAATAACATAACACCAACAGAACAAACAAGTGTTGAGCCGCCCAAAGTTTCACGTTATAAAAACCCAGAGGCTACTCTGTAAAAAAGTAATCGGTGTAATTTACAGTAAAATACCAGCAGCTGTGGTTGCCAGAATTTTACTGTGAAAGGTTTAGTGGCAATGTAGAACACAGTAGAGTAAAAGAAAAGTACTGTAAACCTGTTTACAAGGACATTACACTAAAAACAGTAGATTATAATAAATGCAGATTTAACTCATACATGTTTTAATATCTTGATTCTGTGTTTTTGTACACTCAGCTGTAACAACTGTGAAATGGAAACAGTTAGAGATGATCAAATTCAAAGACGGTGATAAACGTTAAAACTGAATTTTACAGTGAAAATATAAAACGTTTGATGAAATAAATGAACCATATCAGGATAATTTTTATTTTTTTGTTTTGAAACTTTATTGGTCCCAGGGGAAATTCAATCTCTGCATTTGACCCCTCCCTGAGGGAGCAGGGGGGCCGCTGCTGTGAAGCAGGAAGGGGATGAATGTCAGTCATTGGAACAAGAAGATGGTGCTGGATGAGGGATGGAGGGATGGAGAAAGGGAGGAGTTGACGAGAGTACAATGAGAGAGGAGGTGCTGAAGGGTCAAGAGGTCAAGGAGAATAAATACACTTTTTTTTTTTAAATACACACATTCAATTTAGTTTGTTGTCTGCATGTTACAGAAGCAAAACAAACAATGGCATGAATTGGTTACCTTACCCAATATCAGCATTAATAATAATAATAATAATAATAATACATTTAATTTAGCTAATGCTAGCATGTTGGCTAACGTTTCCTAACATGCCAGCGTGTTTAAAGTTCAAACTCTGACATCGCTGCTTTGACTTTACTGAAGTAAACGATCGTTTATTTGAGTCTGTAATTGCCTGAATGTGTGTCTTTCTGAAGGAACACTTGGACAAACGCTCCTCGCACCGTGAAGTGATTAACAGATAATTATATGCATGGGTTGAGTAGCGGGCAGCGGACACTCGGAGGAGGGATCGGATAGGTGGTCGTTTTAATGAGGAGTATTGAACAGCTTCACGCTCAGAGATGCTTCTTCCTTTTCTTCTTTTTCTAAAGTCGTGCTGCGTGTGGTGGGTCGCAGCCTTTTTTCCCAGCAGAGGGTGTGTGTGTCGTGAGCATCAGTGGATTATCGGAGAAATGGGCCCCACAGAGATGTTTATGATGCAGCCCATGCATTATGGGGAAGGCAGGACCCAGAATATGAATTCACAGCGTGTTTGTCCGTTGGTCTCACAGACGAGGACTCCAGCAGCAGGACGATTGACTCTCCTCGCCAGCCGGGCCCGCTTTGATCCAATCCCTGCGGTACTCCTCGTCTGAAGGGCCGCTGTCGCAGAGCATCATTTGTTTGACCAGGAAGGCACCTGCTTCATCAATATTGATGTTGTCCTAAGAGGGAGATATGATTCAGAGCATGGCGCATGCATCCACTGACTTAAGTGTTGGGCTCCTGCTGAGAGTCCAAACCTCCTGGTTAATGTTTGAACACGACGTTTTATGAGTAGAACGTAAAAGTCCAGGTTCTGGCAGCAGCTCACCTGATTCTAAGTCACAAGATGCACAAAGATGAACAAAAAAACAACACATCTAAATACAGAAGAATTGAGTCTGAAGGTGGTTTAATACGGATCATAATCATTTTTATGTCGTGGTCATGACGGAGTCATCCTCACCGCCGCCTCCTTTGACCCGTCCTGTTAATGTGTGACTCATAAACCACTTCATGAATCATTTTCAAGATTTGCCTCCACATAGATCTTGAGCTGGATTCAATTTGGGAGACATTTGGAACTCATGAAGGGTTCAATCTTTTATATGTTATATTTTACTCTAATAATTTACATATTATTCACCAGGGGGAGTTTTTTTCTTTTCTTTATGAATAACACTGTTTCAGCCGTAGCCTCCTAACGTTTGGTCTGTTTCAGTACAACTTTGTACTGAAACACCTCAATCAACGTGTGTATTACGTTTTACTCTAAAAATTCACATCTTAAAGTTTCTATTTTACCCTTAAAGTTCGTAATGACTCCAAAACTTCATATTTTTCACCTAAATTTCATATTTTGTTCTAAAAGTTCATATTTTACCCCTAAAGTTCATATTTTACTCCTAAAGTTTGAATTTTGTTCTAAAAGTTCATATTTTACCCACAAGTGGATTTTTCTTTAGGAAAAAACACAAAGGGGACTTGGGACTTGGAACACTGGAGTTGGGGACATTCTGGGGGTGGACCCTTGTTGTTGCCCTCGACAGAAAGGGTCTAGTGTAGGTGTCTAATTGCGCTGATTTTCCTGTCTAACAATAAAATACTGCACCCACCTTTGCGGAGGTCTCAAACCAGCCTGAGAACCTGTTGTCCTCACAGAAGTCGTCCAGAGAGGAACTCACGTCCGGGACTCTTCCTCTCACGTCACATTTGTTGGCCAGCAGGACAGCGGGGATCGGACCTCCGCCCTCCAGACACAGTTTGCTGTCCAGGTCTTTCTTCCACTCTGAGGCGGCCTCCAAGGTGGAGCTGTTTGTGAGGTCGAAGACCACCAGTGCCCCCATCGCCCCTCTGTAGTAGATTCTGGACAGCTTCTTGAACCTGTCCTGTCCTGGAGGGAAGAGGGGTCCGCTCAGATACGCATGACTGATCGCCGCATCAAAGCAGACTAGAGAATGAAGGTGAGGAGACCAGCGGGAGACGAAGGACAGTCGCCTCCTCAGGTGTTTCCATGGACACTGGTGAGAATTGAAATTAGAGCGCAGGAAACGTCGGCGTTCTGGCAGCAGCTTCCTGGAAGCGAAGGCAGTGAGAGGTTCTGGGAAATTAGTCGACAGTTATAATCGGATCGGAGTTTGAAGGTGTTTCCACCTCTTTACCTCTTTGAAGGCTGTGAGACCCGATGGATCAACAGATGATCTTCTCTCACCTTTATTATCCCATCATTAAAGACCATTTTAACCCAAATTTAGCCTGATTTTCAGGATAAGTGAAATAAAACATTCTTAAGTCTCTTGTCACTAGTCCATAATCTGTCACATCAACATCCACCTGTTCCTTGTGTATTCGCCCACTTTCCCCCCGTGTTTAAGGTCCTATAGTCCCAAAGTCCTACGATCTCAGGGTCCAGTATTTCAAAGACAATATGTTCTCAGGAACCTAAACTCCAAAGCCCCAATGTTCCCAAAGTCTTAAATTCCCAAAATAAATAATCCATAATGTGTCAGAGATGTTAATCCTCACGCAGTCACATGTTGTTTTTGACTTTGTTTCGTATATTCTTGCAGATTAGATGTCTTCTATATCTTCCTTTATACATTTTGACATCGGAGACACATCGGAGACACATCGGAGACACATCGGAGACTCACCTGCGATGTCCCACAGCTGCATTCTCACCACAGTCTTCGGTTCGCACTCAATGGTTTTCAGAGCAAAGTCGACTCCGAGGGAAGATTTGTAGACGCCATTGAAGCGTTTATGAACGTAACGTAAGATGATGCTGCTTTTTCCACAACCCGAGTCCCCGATGACTAAAACCTTGAACAGCTTCTCTGTCCATGACGTCGTCGAACTTCCTGCCATTCTAACGACAGAGCGGGTCAGAATTAAACATGATGTAAAGGTTTTTAGACGGCGGACGCCTCGACTGTGGTTTCAAACATCTTCCTCCACATAAACCCATAAATCTTTGACCTCCGTTCAGTTTATTGGAGGAAGCCCCGCCCACAACCTCAGGTTTCACCATATCATAAAAAACAGGAAGCAAAAGCGTAGGAAAGACTTCTTTTACTCCAGTGTACCTTTAAATGCTTACAGAAGTATCATTAAACCGTTTAATGTCCTCACCAAGAAAAAAGAAAAAATATTGGTTTTACCAAACTTGATTATTTTGGGGCATTTTTAAAAATAATTTTTATATCTTAGAGAATCCTCAATTTTACCCAAAAATGACAAATCATTTTAGTCAAGCAAATTTTTAAACAGTAATAAAAAAATAATTTGTTTCATATCTTATTAACGATTAAATAATTATTTCGTGATGAAATTCTGTAAAGTCATTAAAGTCTATTTTAGCAGCTCAACCGTTTGGTAAATCATCTTTTTAGAAAATTCTTTTACCTTTTTTAGATTTTTATTGAAAAATAAAAAAAATCCTAATGATGAAATAGGTTAATGCCTGTGGGGGGCCTCCCCCAGGGCTCCATCCTCGGCCCCTTACCCTTCAGCACAAACATGCTGCCACTGGGTCATATCATAAACGGGTTGAGCCACATTTTTAAACAAGAAATAGAGACTCTAAAAGTCATCAACCAAACACTTTAGCAGGACATTAAAGGGTTAAAACGCCTGACTTTCATCTATTCTGTGTTTATATCAGACAGGAAGTAGCTTCAATTACAGTAACAGCAGCGCTTGATCACATGATACGGCTCTTAAACGCTAAATATAGAGAATCTGATTGGTGGACAGAACCAACCACGAAATGTAACGCATGTAGACAAATTCATACATTCATAAAACGTCTGCATGTCATTTTCCTTGAACATGAATTCCTACGATTATGAAATAAAACGACTTTTTAGAAACATTTGAAACACATTTAAATGACATTTAAGGACACTAGAAATAAGATGCATGTATAAAATAAACACAAATCTTTATGAAAAGGTGGCACTTGAACTTTGCCTCTGCTACATTCATCAAATGCCCCGATAATAAGAAAACTTTGTAGACGCCTCAGCTTTTATATATAATCAAATATAAAGGGGATCATTTTTATTCTGCGCCACCCGTTTAAAAAAATAGTCAATATTTTGGGAAATGTGTTCATTCTCTTTCCGACCACCAGTTTGTTACGGAGGTCATTTGTTTGTGCGGCAGCAGGTTATTAGCATAGCTTAGCATGAAAACCGGGGATGCTAATGTTGTTTAATGATATTAAAATCCAAAACGCTAGCTGTGGATTTATTATTTCACACATGTCTTGGCTAATGGCTACTAGCAGTAGCTTTATATTTAAAATGTTGACATTATTTAGCTAAACTAGGCTAATGGCTGCTAGCTGTAGGTTTACATTTAGCATGAGCTCTTGTTTACGCTACATTTGCATAATGGCTACTAGCTGCAGCCTTACATTTTCTCCACTTCAATCGTTTATGCTAAAGTTGGCTAATGGCTGCTAGCTAGAGCTTTATACGTAGTGATTATTCGATGTTAGAGAGGAGAGACTCTTCTTATTAAATAAAATAAAGCAGATATTTTCCAAGATATTGAACTATTCGTTAAACTTTTTGTTCGTTTCACTGTAAAGTCCTGCCAAAACAAATATTCTGAAAATATTCTTGACACATTGGATCGTTTTGCAGTACATAAAATACACATTCACCATTATGTTGCCCGTTTAAAATGATTCACATCCTAAATTCATTCAATAAAGCTAGTGTTAATAAATGTACATAAACACATTTTACCTTAATTCTTTTACAAAGAATCTATTTAATCCTAAACGCTCATGTTTACATATAAATATATGCTTTGACTCTGAAAATCTACTGTTGTGGACACAACATTTTTTAAATTTGGCGTCTTGTTGTCCACTTTCACGATGTAAAAGCTATCAGCTACGGAGAAGAAGTCGTACGACCACGGAAGGAGTTTTCTCTCCTTACATATCATCACACACGACACAAGTCATCATCAAGTTTCCAGTATTCTACAACCGAGGAGGCTTTGGTTTGCGTCCTCAGAGGGTGGAGGAGCTTTGCTTGAAGTCTTTGAGAATGACGGCGGCGTACGTCACACTGGGGGGAGTGCACAGAATGGACTCCGACACTGGCGAGTTGGGGTAGGGGCTCATTGGTGGACCGGCGTGATCTCGGAAAGGGGACGGGGGCATCAGAGCCAGAGAGTCCTCCGTGGTGGACGCGACCTCCACAGAGTCCTGCTCGTCGTGAATCTGGGCGTTGTTGTACAGGTAGCCGTGGAGAAGGCCAAACCTCTCCAGCTCCTCCTCCTCTGAAGGGGAGGCGGGCTCCTCATCGAACGGGTCGAGATTCAGAGGCAGGACCGGGTCCTGCTGGATGAGGTGGGCCTGGTGGTACACGGGCATGCCGCCACTCCCGGCTTCCGGCGAGCAGAACATTCTGTTGAGTTCAACGTCGTCATTGTGGAATTTACGATTTACCACCATCTCCACCTGTGGGTGCTCCATCAGGACCGGCGGTTGAGGGGCGATGCTGTTCGGCGCATAAAGCTCCGCCCCCTCCTCCAGGCCTTTCATGGGCCCACAGGAAGGAATCTGCCCGTGTGCCATCATAGGGGGCGTTGAAGGAGGATCGTATCTGCCATCGCCCTCATCCTCCTCAGCCACGTTGTACAAGGTCTTAGTGCTGAGGTCTGAGTACTCCAGGGACCGGTTCTGGTAGGTACTCCTTAAGGGTTTGATGACCGCCATCTGATTGGAACCTGCGTCCTGTCTCTTCACGTGCACTGACAGTCTGTGCCACATGTGATCCCCTTTGGGAGGATGTCTTGCACCTGGTTCAGACCATGACACAGACTTTCCATTAGAACTATGAACAGAATAAAGACGGCTGTTACTTCAGGAGGCAAAAAGACCAAACAGCATTTCTGATTCAGAGTCAGACAGAAGCATTTAAAAACACAAACAAACGTTTTAGTTTATCAAGTGATATTTCAGGGAATCTGCAGGTCCTTCAAATCCTTAAAAAACCATGAACGCAAAATTGGTTTTGGATCGTATAGAAGTAAATAACACCAGCTGAAGAAGATGCTTTACAGCGCCATAGGGGGCGTGTCCTCTTCTGTTGTGCGGCCATGTTTGTACAGGAGCCCAGAAGAGACAAACTGATCTCTGGCTCTAAAGGGGACTTTTCACGTTTTTAAGTTTTTAAGGGGCAGAAAGACGATGAAGAAACGCTGAAAACCAACAAATAAGAAGTTTACAAGTTTAGAGTTGAACATGATGTCCTGATTGGTCAACGTTGTGGCAATCTTGTCTAATCTTTGCATAAAAACGATTAGTTATTACATCCACCAACGTTTTCACTTGTTTGTTTTCACATGTTTCATTTGACCTTTTGTCAGATGGTCGTTGGGTTATTACTTTGGTTGACTTTCTTGTTGAACGCTTGGTTGGTTGTTTGGTCGGTAGGTTGGTTGGATGGTTTGTTGTTTGGTTGGTTGTTAGAATGTCTGGTTGGATGGTCGGCTGGTTGGTTGGTTGGTTGGTCGGATGGTTGGTTGGTTGTTAGATTGTCTGGTTGGAAGGTCGGCTGGTTGGTTGGTTGGTTGGTTGGATGGTTGGTTTGTTGTTAGAATGTCTGGTTGGATGGTCGGCTGGTTGGTTGGTTGGTTGGTTGGATGGTTGGTTCGTTGTTAGAATGTCTGGTTGGAAGGTCGGCTGGTTGGTTGGTTGGTTGGATGGTTGGATGGTTGGTTTGTTGTTAGATTGTCTAGTTGGATGGTCGGCTGTTTGGTTGGGTGGATGGTTGGTTTGTTGTTAGAATGTCTAGTTGGATGGTCGGCTGGTTGGTTTGTTGGATGGTTGGTTTGTTGTTAGATTGTCTGGTTGGAGGGTCGGCTGGTTGGTTGGTTGGATGGTCGGTTGCTCTGTTGTCTAACTGGATTGTTTCGGTAAAACTCTGATTTCTGATTGAGCGGTTCTTTTATGATGAAATGCGGTGACCCCTGCAGAGACCCTGAGTTCATGCATGTGTTGGATTCCACCCCTCAGCACACGGAGATGCTGCTTTTAATTCCACCATCAGCTCAAGGGTCACCTGAGCGCCGGGATCAATCCCCGAAGCGTCACAACAGGTGTTCCTCTCAGAGGTGAGTACAGGAAGACCTCGGCTTCCCTCTGAAGGGAGTTAAAAGCAGCATCTTGAGGTGCCTCCGGAGCGCCGCCCGCTCCCTCGCGTCATCTACCCACCTGCCGTTTCCAGAGCTCTTCTTCCTCTTGAACATATTGAGGAGGCTGTTGCTCCGGCAGGCGATCTTCCCGTCGCCGACGTGCATACGCACGGCGTCCGACGTGGTGAAGGCGCTGCGCACGTTTCGCTCCGGCTTGGCGATGATGATGTACATCTTGGGGGTGAACATGCAGCCCAAGGCCACCGTCATGCTGAGGCTCACGGAGAAGGAGGTGGTGATGATCTTGTAGTTGCTTCCGAAGTAGATGGGCACAAACGCCAGCCAGATGATGCAGGTGGTGTACATGGTGAAGGCGATGTACTTGGCTTCGTTGAAATTCGCCGGAACGTTGCGGGTCTTGAAGGCGTAATACGTGCAGCTCATGATCAGCAGGCCGTTGTAGCCCAGGGGGGCCACCATGCCCACGTTGCTGGTGTTGCAGATGAGGAAGACTTCCTCGATGCTGGGGTAGGATTTGACGGGTTCTGGAGGCTCCATGATGATGAGGGTGACCTCCAGGCTGAGCTGGACACTGATCAGGATGAAGGCGATGACCACTTGAGCCCAGGCGCTCATGAATCTCGGTTTTCGGGTACAGATTTTCTTCTTGCTGCCCGCCAGAATGCGGGCGATGCGGTTGGTCTTGGTCACGAGGGCGGAGTAGCACATGGCGGCCGAGAGTCCGACCAGGAGCCTCTGGAGGTAGCAGGACGCCACGGTGGGGCGGGCGATGAGCGTGAAAGGACACAGGTAGCCCAGGAAGATGCCGGCCAGGATGATGTAGCACAGCTCCCGGCTGGAGGATTTAACCACGGGTGTGTCGCGATACAAGACGAAGACGAAGGCAACGAACGACGTGACGAGGATCCCGAGGCAGGAGAGCACCACCTGGATGATGGACTCCGGGTTGCTCCACTCAAGATAGCGGAGAGGGATTAGCTTGCAGCCTGAGGAAGAAGAAAATACGACAACATGAATCCAAAGATAATAAAAAAAAAAAAAACGCGTTTCCATGGAAACCAAACAAAACAAAATAAGCATAAAGTTAAAAACTTCATTATGGGGTTTTATACAAGTATAAAGCCAGAATGTATAGTTTGCCCAAAATTGTAGAAAGTTCAAAATGTCCAAAAAGTCACTACACCAATCAGCCATAACATTATAACCACTGGATCTGAAGTCTTGTTTTGAAAGGACAAGTGGTGACATGACAGGATCATGGGCGCCCAGGGCCCAAAACAGCATTTACAGAAGTAAACGCTACAGTAGATCTTCTGTGGAATCAGACAACACAGGTGAACCAGTAGTCCTTCTTTAAACCATGTTGGAAGGTTCTGACCGCTGCAGACCAGGAAAACCCAACAAGACCTGCAGGTCTGGAGATGATCCGACCCAGTAATCTAACCATCACAATTTATCCCTTGTAAAAGTCTCTCAGATTCTTGCGCTTTCCCATTTTTCCTGCTTCAACACACCAATGTTTCGGCACATTTCCCTGTCTGGTGCCCCCGTACCAAGAGAGATTTCATTGGTCACTGGTTATAATGTTATGGCTTATCGATCTAAATTTGCTATTTTAATTGAAATTATTTTTCGGAACATAATTTTAGTAACTATGCATGACAAATATTTGTAAAATGAACATAAATACATTAAACTTCTCGGTGCAGTACCCCGAAGCACCACCAGGGTTACACGTTACCGTATTTCAGAGAAAACGGAATAAACAAAACAAACAAAACACATTTACAAAAAGTAAATCAAACAATAATAAAACTTTTAGGTTTTTTCGATGCTAATATGTATAGTTTTCTAAATATAGTCAGGCAATATACAAATGTTCAGATTTTATTTACATTTCTGTGGAAACCCCAAAAAATAGTAAAAATCATAAATCAAAAAGCACGAGTGTGTAAAATGTTTCATCCATGTGTAAATATTTGATGAAGCTATATAGATCACGATATAGTCTCAAAAAAAAATCCCGTTTCCATGGAAACGGCACAAAAATAAAATGAGAAATAAAGTGTTTAAGCATCAGTTCTTATGTCAGACGGATAAAAAAAATAAAGATCCTAAAAAATAAAGATCCTAAATGTTTATCGCTTCTGATTTATCTTTGATGGAAGATCGCAGCGATAAAAAGACGCTTGGAAAGGGAAAAATAAAGTTTTGAAGGCTTTTTTGCCGGAAACCTTCATAAATAATCCAATCCGTTTGAGCCTGAGAAAATACAGTAAGTCGCAAAGTAGGTTTTTAGCTCAACTATAAATAAACCCTTTTGTGCTCAGCCAGGCTGGACTGCAGCCAGAAGAGAAGGACAAAGTAACTCACACGGATCCAAATAAGCCTTCTGCCTCATGATGAAGACATTCATTTATTCATCTGTTGTCTAAAGGCTGGAGGGTTCCTGTTAGAAAACTGAGGGAGGGTCCTTCTTGTGGTCCTGTGGTGAAAAAAGGTCAAATGTGATGGAGGCAGGAAAGCGTCTCCTTCTTTTAGAAAGTAGGGCGGAGGAGCGGTGCGCGAGGTAGGCCTGCTGTCGGGTGGAGTGGTGAAGATGATGAATGGCTCTCGGGAGCCAGGGCAGAGAAAATGAAAATAGGACGGAAGAAGTTTGTGTGAGTTATCGCTGCCAGAATCATGGCAGGACAAGAAGAAGGAGGAGGTTCTGGCTGGAAGAGTCCGGTCTTCTCCCACACAGCATCCATCAGGAACATGAACTCTATGAGGTCCAGTTCAGCGACGTTTAAGAGTCCAGGTCATCGGACGGGGGCTATATATATATATATATATATTTATATATATATATATATATATATATATATATTTATATATAGAGAGAGAGAGAGAGCGTACCTTCCAGTTCTTGGTCGGGCCACCAGCCCAGCTCACAGGCCTTGCAGGTGAACTCGTCCTGGACGACCTCGTTGTCCTTGCAGGCGGTGCAGATCCAGCAGCAGCTCACCTCCCCCTTCCTGATGACCTGCTCAATAAAACGTGAACAGAAGTGTAAAAAACAAACAAACATTAACGAAGAACATCAACAACCTCCATCCTCCACCTTTAATGGATCTGTCAGGTGACGTTTCTGACCCTCCTGTATCTACCTCCTCTTCATCACCCCAGCATGAATAAATAATAATAATAATAATATTTAATAAATAACAATTTTCCAGTTATAAAACCTGGAAATATTATGGAGTCATGATCCTTTTGTAGTAACATGGTAAACTCAACGTGGATCAACTTTTATTCCCACATAGACTTCAGCGCGAGGAAGAACTGGATCCATTCTGGAGATATCTCTCGTAACTGAGGGAGGGGTCAAGTTTAAAAAAACACCAGATCGGGAGGCGTGTCTTACCTTGATCTCTCCTTTGGAGCAGGGCTCGCTGCACACGGATCGGACCATGTCGCTACGGTTCATCTGGATCAGGTCTTCGTCCAGGCTGAGTACGCCTTCGTGCCAGGATCCGATGTTGATGTAGTTATAATCCCCCGGATGAACACGCTGGAAGTTCATGATCTCATACCTGAGAGGGAAGAGAAACGGGAAGAAGACAAAAAGACTTTTGAAAAGTGGTGTCCCTCAGGGCTCTGTGCTGGGCCCCTTAGCCTTTAGCATCTACATGCTAACCCTGGGTCACATTATAAACAGGCTCACTCACTTTTTTTAATCCACTCTATCAGAAATGAAAGAATGTTTTACCTCCCGGGTGAGTCGCCGTTCTCGTCGAACCATATGTCCTCCCCAGAAACCCCCGTGAAGCTGGTCTTCAGCAGGAAGTCCAGCAGGTGGCTGCCATCGACGGGCTTCATGTCCTCACAGAGACCCACATGGCCCGGGCAGAGGTGAGTGTGCATGTCGTGCAGCCCGTGGGCCATGGCGTAGATGGCGTTGATGACGAAGCCCATCTTGCTGTCTTGTACGTAGTTGTCCTCCAGACGTTCATAACCTGCCCACAAACAAGAGGACGGTCAGGATACGCCTCGCGGACGGAGAACCGGTCTTAACCGAGGTACTTTGGTGCTGCAAGCGGGTCGTGAGCGTGTTCGCCTCAAGTTGCGTGATGTCACACATTACAAAGGAGTGATAGGGTGCTCACAGATGCAGCTTTGCAGAAAATGTCTTCTTGTCTACAAAACCTCGTTGCCATGGCGAGAAGATCGTTTGGTGATGCTCGGGTCCAGATTCAGCGTGTCTCACATCCTCCGATCTCTCCTCAGACAAACGTGGCGAGGCAGACGATGGTTGAGATTTGTTCAAAACGCACCCTATCAGTTCAGAGTAATGCGAGCAGGAAGCAGAGGAAGCGGTCCTTCAGTCGCTTTGGTCTAGACGTAACTTCAAACGGCGGCACCATGCATTGGGTCCAGACAGGCAGGTACGTTTGAAGGTGTGTCCTGATCAGTTCGCTCCACAGGAACCATTTCGTGGACTACCAGAGTTCTGAAAATGTTGTTTCCTCTCAAGCGGACAGTCGCAGACACATGAAGCGACTGACGTGAAATGATTACGCAGATCTACATGCAGAGAATAAAGCCTGCAAGCAGTTTTTTTTTTTATCAGTTTGGAGCCTTTAACGGGAAGAATGCAGCCTTTGGTGGAGGTCATGTGACGCATGAATGAAACCTCGTGGCTAGAGGTTAATAATGGAGATGTCATGGTTCTGATCTCTGGGTTTATTTTGTCGGGTTGTTGTAATGCTACAGCTGGTGTCAGAGTGTGTGTAAAGATGTGGGCGTGTCTCCACACACCCGATTCCTAGTGTGTCTCCTCCTTGATCATAAAAAATGTTCTCACCCGTCCTCCGTTTGTCCTTGTTGCCCTCCACATTCAAGTCTCTGTTTGTCAATTTTTCGTCATCTCGTGTGACCTCACTCACTCACTCACTTCTTCCTCATGATCCCAGTTTGTTGATGCATGTTTTCTCCATGATCTCATTGTTGTTTGTTTATCTCGTCTCCTTTTGTGGATTACTGTGAGTTGTTTTTCACATTTTCGGATTTTGAAATAGTTTTTTAAAGTTATTTAAGTTTTGCCTTATGAAACAAATGAACTGAGCTCCTTCTTGAACCCAAACCAAGGAAGTTTGTTCATTCATCTGTGTTTGTTTGTTTGTTTGTTTGTTTGTTTGCTTGTAAGTAAGGAGAAGGGGCGGGACATCTGTCAGCGAAACTCTCTGCATAATAGAGGGAAACATCAAGAAATCTTTGTTTTTAATTCTTTAAGGTTGTGTTTTTATAACATTTTCCCAAATGAGGAAAAAAAACTATTGAAGGTGTGAAAACAGATTTCTTAAAAAAAAAATTGAAATAAGTTCATTAATTAATTCATTCACTTCCGTTTAGTGAGTCTTTACATGCTTTAATAATAAAAATCATGGTTAATGCCTCCTCCTCCTCCTCCTCCTCCTCCTCCTCGGTGGCCCCTCTGACCTCTGGTGTCCCCCAGGGCTCCATACTCGCCCCCTTACTGTTTAGAATACTCATGCTGCCAATGGGTCAGATTCTAAACAGGATCAGTCACATCAGTTGGGTTTACATGGACACCGAAATTCCGAATAGATCGGAAATGACGTCTAATCGGAAAGTAAATGTCGCATGTAAAAACCTTAAATTACATTTCATTCCTTTCCAAGGAGGTCGTCTGAATCCTTTCGGAAAGCGTTTCCGATAGGATTCAGACGTTTACATGCAGTCGGTCTGCATCAGAGGGTCATTTTTTTCATCGCACCTTTGAAAGAGTTTTTCTGAAAGCTGTTTCCGATTAGACGAGTGGATTGGTGGAAACATCGGGTTGGAAAAGATCCCGGGTCATGTATAGGAGGAAAGCGTCCCGTGATAAACCCACCTACTGTTCATTAAGAGTCAGAAAGTGATCAACCAAACAGCTGACATGCAGGAGAAACCTTTTCCTCTGAACGTCACACAACATCTCATTTTCATTCTCAGCAGCTGCATTTCTCCAAACTCCCCACAACATCTTAACCCTCCGTCTGACCGGCGTTGATCGATCACGGCGTGAAAAAGGGACTGCTGGGAAACAGGCAAACACAGCGACAGAGAGTCGGGCAGCAGCCGGGCGAGCGTCCGATGGGAGCTGCTGGTGATGACCCAGTTAAACAGCGCCTCAGCTTTGGCGCCGGCCGAGCCTCAGTCATGATGAAATGATGTCAGCATGCAGGCAGGGGAGCTACTGCTGCAGGAAACCTTCAAACTGGGCTCATTCCCCAAAATATCTGCCGCACTACGGCTCCACTATCTCTGCGGCTGCATGCAGCTGAAGCCGGATCGGCCCGGTACCGTCTCACTCGCCGTTATTGGGCTGTTTTTGTTTTGAACCACTGTCTAAAGTTCCACAGAGGCTTCTGGGGCAGATCAGGTGTTAAGACCCCCGCTGCAGAGGGAGGACAAACATCCCAATAGCTTCATATATTAGAGGTTGACCGACATTAACGGGTCGTGGACCTTCATGTCGCCCAACCTCTACGTATATTCTCTAAGTGAGGAGCTGCAGAAGTTTCCGTTCGGAGGATTCACTCACCGTCTCGGAGCGCTACACCAAAATCAATAAATGAAGAATATAGAAGATGAAAATACAAAACAACGGAAGTGACAGGACAGCAAACGATAACTCTGAGTGACTAATGGGTCGAACAGAACCAGGCGGATGTTTAGATGCTCTGTAGGAATGAATATGAGCTGGAGGTCAATGCTGTGATAAAGTATTGGACCCCCTGGGTCGGATCTTCTACCGACCCAGGAGAACACAAAAAACAAGTTTAAAAAAAGAAAAGAAAAAAAAGGTTTAATCTAAGTGATCTAATCACCGTTGTAGAAAACAACGGTGATATCTAGATGTTCCTCCTTCAGGACCAATATCTCCAACCAAACCCCTTCAGAGAGCTTGAGATCCGTCTCTGACGTCACTCGGGTCGCACCACAGCATCTCAGAGGGGTTCGGGTCCAGACTTTGCTGAAAAAACTATAGCGAGAGTAGAATCCATGTTTTCCTCCATGATGGCGAGTCGTCCTGGTCCTGAAGCAGCAGATCATCTCCACAACATTCCACGTCCACATCCGTGGTGGACCGTAGGTCTGATGTTCTTCCGGTGGAATGCTGTGTTTGGTTTCCACCAGATGGAACGGGACCCCCGTCTTCAAACGGGTCAACTTTCCACTCATCAGTCCAGAGGAGATTCTCCCAGAAGATCTGAGGGTCATCAAGGTGTGTTGTGGGTAGATTCAGACCAGCCTTCCTGTTCTTCTGGGTCAGCAGTGGTTCTTCTCACCACTCTCCCATGATGCCATTTTAGCCCAGTGTCTTTGGAATATTGGAGCCATGACCTCTGACCTTTACCGAGGTGAGAGAGACCTGCAGGTCCTTGGATGTTCTCTTTGGACCTTCTGTGACTTCCTGAATGAACCTTCACCGTGCTCTTTGAGGAATTCTGGAAGGTGGTCCACGTCTGTGAAGGTTCTCTATTGTTCCAAGTCTACTCCATGTGTAGATGATCTGTCTCACTGTGGATCTGTGGAGTCCCAGAACCTTAGAAAGAACTTTAGAACCCTTCCCAGACTGATGGATCTCAATCACCTCCTGGAATTTCTGTTGATTTTGGCATAGTGTTCTACTGGTGAGACCTAAGGGACATCTTCCTGCTCCTACGGATGGTCTACTGACGTGATGATGTGGTTGAACAGGGCCGGTAGAGATCAGTCTCGGTGGGTCTGGTTCAGCTGGAACCAGTTCTTCATGCTGTTTGGTGGTTTTCTGGATATAGTCTCTAAGGGGGCGGAGCCTCTTTCACACAGACGTCCAGAAGGTGTTAGGGAACGTTTTTTGGTTCAATAAGGAAACTCTGAATCATTTCAAACTTGTATTTTGAAGAAACCAGGACTGGGTCCGGTACTGTATCACAGCACCGTTTGCAGGATTCTTATTCTTAGAAATAACGTGAAAGAAAGGGTTTTGTTTGTTGCTGCATGCGTTATTTCATATTTATCAAACGTGAAAAAGATGAAGAACGTATGAAGAAACAGTGGATGTCTTAAATCAAGGGTGGGGATGTAAACACACATTCTCTGAGGAGGAAGGAGGAGGGAGGAAGGAGGAAGGAGGAAGGAAGAGGGAGGAAGGAGGAGGGAGGAGGGAGGAGCGGCGTTTGCGTTTGAAACATGCTTGTGGAGCATTGTTTCTAGAAGGTTCCGTTGTGAGGAGATGAGGGTTTGATTTACCTAGATCCTCATCCTCTGCAGAGCCACGAGTCACAGACATGAACAATACGGAAACAAACGTTACTGGACGGGCCCGGGGAGCAGAATCCTGCCCTCTGGCAGTCCGATTCATAATTAAAGACCGCGCTCCAGTTTGCCGGGCCTTCGGGTCTCGTCCTCTGGGCTTTGCGTCAGAGGAGCTTCAGGAGGAAGAGCTGATGTTCACGCCGGCGGAAACAACCTGCGGGAAAACACGCCGCCAAACCGAGTAGCTACCTGAGCAGTTGCGTGCATAATTCAGGTTCTCCTGCGCGTGCCCAGGGAGGCGGCACTGAAAGCGGTACTGCCAGAACTCCGGGAACCACGGGTTGCGGGTGTTGGTGCCGAGCCTGAGCTTCAGGAAGTAGTCGTCGAAGGAGGAGACCTCCTCAGACTGCAGCTTGACGGTCAGGCCCCCCAGGGCCTCCTGCTCGTACCCCTCCACCACCTCCTGCCGGTCGGCCCAGCCATCGCTGCAGAGAGGAGCACAGAACAAAACCCAGTGGAACCGCTTCAGCTATGTACCAGCCGTAACATTACAACCACTGACAGGTGAAGTCAGAACGATACTGATTATCTGGTTACCATGGTTACCTGTCATGAAAAAAATGGACAAGCGTAAGAATCTGAGTCATTTGTCCAAATCATTAGAACCAGAACATCAGGTCTGGTTGGGTCTCCAGTGGTGACCTGCGTGGTCATGGACACGGTAGCTTTTTACAGCAGCTGGTGTTTCACAACTTATACCAGCTTTTTTATTATTATTATTTTTTACAGTGTATTTAATACAGTTTTGAATTTTACAGTCTTTAACTTTTCAATTTTTTTTTATGGTTAATTCTCCAGACACTTCACTTTTGTTTTGTTGTAAAACATTTGTTTGAAAGGCATTTTGATTACATAAGAGTCTAAATCCTTGGCGTTAAGTTTGTAAAAACATTGTAACTCTTGATTTTGAGGCGTGAACTGACGATGACCCGATCCAGTTATTCTTATTACTATTATTAATAATGTTTTTTCTGTAAAGTCTTACTGTCATGTCTATTTTGTGTTTTTTGGCATGTATTAATAAAAAAAATGGAGACGGTGGTACGGTTCTGCAGAGGCTCTGCCATGACGTGGCGTTTGAAGCTGCATGCGGTCTCTCTAACGAGCCTCAGACCGGATCCGTGTTTCTGGTTCCGTCTCCCTGCTGCGGGGAGGAGAGACGCTCACTGTTGGTGCAGAACGAGGAAACAGCCCACAGCGATCGCAGGTCCAAGGAGGATTGACAGATCAGTACCGGAGCTGTGGAATCGTTCCAGGGCAGAAAGAGGCGGGGCTAACACCTTCCTGCTGCTGTCAATCTATTCTAGATGGAGGTTCACACCTCAGACCTGAAACCCACCCAGTGGAGAACATTCAGTCTGTGGGGAAGATGCTGCAACCCACCTGCTAGGTAGGTAGGTAGGTAGGTAGGTAGGTAAGTAGGAAGTTAGGTAGGTAGGTAGGTAGGTAGGTAGGTAAGTAGGAAGTTAAGTAGGTAGGTAGGTAAGTAGGAAGTTAGGTAGGTAGGTAGGTAGGTAAGTAGGTAGGTAGGTAGGTAGGTAGGTAGGTAGGTAGGTAGGTAGGTAGGTAGGTAGGTAGGTAGGTAGGTAGGTAGGTAGGTAGGTAGGTAGGTAGGTAGGTAAGTAGGTAGGTAGGTAGGTAGGTAAGTAGGTAGGTAAGTAGGTAGGTAGGTAGGTAGGTAGGTAAGTAGGTAGGTAGGTAGGACCACTGGATGAGGCAGTTAATAAACTTTTTCACTCTGCAAAATCAGAAATGAATCCATGAGAAAAGAAAGACTCCTGAATATTCAACAGTCTCAGATCCCCTCCAGACAGAACTATCCTGGAGCCAGTGGCGTTTTGGGCTTTGGCTCGCACATCAAGATGATGACAATGGCTGCCCACTGTGGCGGCACCAGCGGTACCTGGCCATCTGCTTCTCAGCGCCACACTCCCTGTAGTCCAACAGCGTGAGCGCTAAAAACCTACAGCTCTGACGTCAGCGAACGCCACACGGGTTCCTAACACAGAGATGTCACACAGGCAAGAGTCACTCGGCACCAGACACCAGCAGGGTTCTGTAAACCGGACTCATGAAGAGTAGAAACCATTCAGGGTCCAGCACGGGATCATTAAACTGATGGATTGTTGAGTCCGAGGTAAGGGGGGAGTTGATCGCCTG
This sequence comes from Lophius piscatorius, assembly GCA_009660295.1. Taxonomy (NCBI): domain Eukaryota; kingdom Metazoa; phylum Chordata; class Actinopteri; order Lophiiformes; family Lophiidae; genus Lophius; species Lophius piscatorius. The sequence goes on along the minus strand of VRLP01001778.1, from coordinate 47,922 downwards.
ATTGGTGTGGGAGGGGCTATCTCTCTCATCCTCCACGCAGCAGAAGATGGATGGAGGATGACCAGAACCTCCAGCATCTTCAAGGGACATACTTCACATTACTAACGCCAGTCCACTTACTGCATCACTCGAAAAAAACATCTTCCTCTTCAAGTTGTCTCCTTGACCCAGAACACACACACACACACACCCACACACACACACATACACACAAAAACACTTGTGCACACACGCACATACACATACACACACGCGTTTGTATGTGTGTGCAAACAAACAAACACACACATACATGCACACACACATACATACACACACACACCTACGCACACACACACACACACACACACATACATACACACACACACCTACGCACACACACACACATACACACACACACACATACATGCACACACACACACGCACACACACACACACAGACACACACACAGACACACACACACACTCCTTATCTTTCAGACTTTAGCAGCGGAGCAAATTCAAGTGGAAAGGGGTGAGAGCAGGTTTAAGCTCTAAAAGCTTCTAGTCCTCAAGCAGGCCTTTCCTCATCTGGGTGGAGAAGATTCGTCTGTGCCTCCATCTCATCGGCCTCTAGGAATCCTGCAGCCCCGCGATAACCAGCCGCTCCCAGTGACCCACCCTTACCGGCTCTCATGGTCCGGAGGTGAGGCACAGAGAGCCGGCGTCTGCTCTGATTGCTGATACCAGCTTTTGATGTTCCTCTGCTCCAACTTCCTCCAGCTTCTGCTGGAGGTGCTGTCCCACATTAGCCCACATGCCTGTGATCTGACAGGCTGAGGGAGAGAGAGAGAGAGAGAGATAGAGCGCGGATGCATTATTCATTACTGAGCCTGACTCGAAGCAGCCTCTGCGTTCAGAGGAACCGCACACCTCGCAGGAAGAACCGGGATTTCGGCTCCACGTGAACTTTACGTCGCCCAGGAGAATATTTCCCAGGGCTCGAACTCAGGGAGAAGATGCTGCTACCACATTCACGATTTAACATCTTTTGTCTTATAAGCAAAAGGTTTTTTTTCTCTGGATGATGAACTGAACTGTTTATAATCTGACCCAGTAGCAGCTTGTATATGCGAAAGAGTAAGGGTCCGATGACGGAGCCTTGGGGGACACCACAGGTCAAAGGGGCCGCCAACATTAACACCTGCTATTGAGAATAAAGAGGCTTTTTTTGGCGTGAAGACTCACATGCTTTAATAATAGTTTTCTAAAAAAAATGTGATTAACGATCGAGTTAATCTGATTAAAATCGGCTGTTTTACCATGAGAAACAAAAATCCTTCATAAAATTATTTATACAAGTCTGTTTTTTTTAACATCGTTATACTGTATTACTTTGATGCAGAAGAGCATAATTGTATTATTATCAGGTTATAACGTGATAATTATCCTGCTAAGATGTGTTAATTATTATTTTACGAGGTGAAAATTATAGTGTAAAATTGTGGAAAAAAATGTTGCGTAAAAATGTGAAAATTCTCATAAAAGTGTAAAAATTATCATGGGAAAAAAATGAAAATTATCCCCTTAACATGATAATTATAATGTAAAATCGCAAAAAAGTTTTCACATAACGTGAAAAACATGTCAAAATAAATGAAAATTCTCATGAAAAATTAAAACTTTGCCCTCAGATCATGAAAATGTTATAAATATACATATAAATAACCTTAGAGAGGGAAACTGGCTGAAAAATACCATCTATGTCAACTAGGGGGAGCTATATAACCGTGACATATACCTTCATTTTTATTAAAACCTACACACACAAAAAGAAAAGCTAGAACTGCTTAAAAGTCTAGCTGTGATTATATACATCATGATTTTTTTAAGCCTTGCTGCAGCACTGACGCCTCCGGCTGGAGGGAAGACGTGACACGGATTCGCTTCACGGCCAATGAAGCGAATCCGTGTCACGTCTTAAACCCACCTTCTAGTTGTTCATCATTCTTTGTGAGCTCTAAGACAGAAAAAAAACCTCTCCTTTGAAAACTTTTCGTGACGGACAGCCCCAGACTTCCGTCTCCAACAAACCTGCCAATTAGGAGGAACTCTCCGGCTACTCCGAGGCGCCTCATGGCCATCAGCAGCCCTCGGACCGTCATGCCCTCGCAGAAGCACACAACAACCCGGGCTTTGGGCAGACGCTCGCGCAGCTTCCTCAGCAGCCTGTCAAAATGCTTCTCGCCGGCGTTGCTGTAGATCTTGTCAGAGTGGGCGATGCAGAGGCCGTCCTGTGACGCCAGCTCTTTGAACACTTCCATCCCGCTTTCGCCGTAGTTACCTGAGCGAGACGAGAGGAGGCGTTGAATTCGGTGTTTGCGGATTGTTGAAAAGAGACTTTTATGAGTGTTGCTCAGAAATAACAGGATGTGAGCGGCTCTAAGCGCCACACCACTAGAACACAGGTGATCCAAACACCTGATCTGAGCACAAAAATATCTAAGATTCATCGATTAAAGAAGGTTCAGTCAGGAGGACTATCCTCCTGCACACTCGGCTCATAGTGAAATGAATCCATTCCACTTCTTTTTCCATATTTTCACCCTTTTCTTTTACACAATTTTCCTCATTTATCTGATCTCACAGTCGCTTTTGACATGGAATATATGAATCCTTCATTGACCGGGACTACTCTACTTTCTGTTTTAGTAATAATTTCTGAAAGTAAGTCATTTTTGCAAAAAAATCTTGCAAAAATCTGGGAGTAAATTCTTATGAGAAATATTAATATCAAGGTCAATGAGCTGTAACCATGACAACGTGACGATTCTTGATGCTCAAATGAAACACTACCATTACGACTACTATCAGTGATACAGTCCAGGTTCATACAGTGAAACAGTCCAGGTTCACACAGAGAAACAGTCCAGGTTCATACAGTGAAACAGTCCAGGTTCATACATTGAAACAGTCCAGGTTCAAACAGTGAAACAGTCCAGGTTCACACAGTGAAACAGTCCAGTTTCATACAGAGAAACAGTCCAGGTTCATACAGTGAAACAGTCCAGGTTCATACAGTGAAACTGTCCAGGTTCACACAGTGAAACAGTCCAGGTTCATACAGAGAAACAGTCCAGGTTCATACAGAGAAACAGTCCAGGTTCACACAGAGAAACAGTCCAGGTTCACACAGAGAAACAGTCCAGGTTCACACAGTGAAACAGTCCAGTTTCATACAGTGAAATGATAACACCGCTGTTGTGATTATTCTTCTATCATCATCATCATCATCAGACACACTTTAACATTTCTTGAGAAATATTTTACTTTTTAATTTGATCATACTTCTTATTTAAATTGTATGTAAATAGCTGAATCATGTGACCCACCCTCTGTGTGCACAGCAGACACGTAGGTCCAGTTGTAGAGTTTGACGATGTCCAGCAGGGCCCGGGCCTGCAGCGTGTCGGACGGCACCACCCTCAGGAAGTACTGGAACAGGGTTTTGTCGCTGAGGTCGATGCTGGTTGCTGAGTAGGCGATCTGCGGGATGTTGAACAGCTGCAGGAGATTCTGAACTTGGATTGCGACAGAGCTGGACCCGGGCCCGATGACCCCTGCGATGGGCTTCTTGGTGGATGGCGGCTGACTGGAGGGCCCCCCCTCGATGCACCACCGGGAGCCGTCCCCTTCATCTCGGATTGAGATGAGGGAGTCGCGGATGAACTCGATGCTCTGCTCCAGAGCCACGGAGGAGTGCCAGCAGGAGTCTCGGATCTCACAGCCCAGGCTGATGTTGGGCAGCAGGTTCGGGTCCGAGTTGATCCGGTCCAGCGCGTGGAACATGGCCTCCACCCTCTGGATGCCGTACTGTTCTCGGACTTCTCCGCATTTCCTCTCCGCCACCTTCTCCGCTGACGGTTGATGGTGAACAGAGAAGAGGGCACCGATGATTATGTCCCCGTCCATCCGGGCCACCAGGCGAGTAGCAGAACTCGGCACCACCGTCCTCACATACTTTCCTCTCGCCAACGAGAACGCCTCGAACAGTAGAACCGGAAGGTACAGAACTCTTAAGGCCGTCAGGTGACTCATATTGGACTTTGTGCCTCAGCTGCTGCACATAGAATCATGACCTCCTCGCCACGATGGACATCCATCCATCAACTGTCCACTGACTCCGCAGCTTGTCCCGCCTCCCTGAGTGACGGACACGCAGCGTCAGTCTTGATGTTCATCAATAAAGTTGTAAAACTTCAATATGCAACTTTTTACATACATCCATCTATCATCTATCCATCCATCCATCAACCATCAATCATCATCAATCCATCCATTCACCTATCATCCATCCATCCAACTACCATCCATCCATCCATCCGTCTATTATCCATCATCAATCCATCATCAATCCGTCTATCATCAATCCATCCATCCATCTATCATCAATCCATCCATCCATCCATCTATCATCAATCCATCCATCCATCCATCTATCATCAATCCATCTATCATAAATCTATCCATCCATCTATTCATCCATCCATCTATTCATTTATCCATCTATTCATCTATCCATCCACCATCAATCCATCCATCTATCATCAATCATCAATCCATCTATCATCAATCCGTCCATCCATCAACCATCAATCATCCATCCATCCATCCATCAATCATCTATCAATCAATCATCCATCCATCTATCGTCAATCCATCCATCCATCAATCAATCCATCCATCTGTCATCAATCATCAATCCATCTATCATCAATCCATCCATCCATCCATCAACCATCAATCATCCATCCATCCATCAATCATCTATCAATCAATCATCCATCCATCATCCATCCATCATCATCCATCCATCCATCTATCCATCTATCCACGAACTCTAAATGCTGACTTCTACCAACTATTACCTGCTGTTATGGCCGCACACATAATTATGCTTTAAAAATGTGTCACATCTGTCTGGGCCTTTCCATCATGTCTCTACACAGCTGTCACCTTCACATCTGTTTCTACCTATTCTGCAGTCACAGGGTCAGAAACAGCAGGGATTTGGGGAAAACTTTCATCATATTTTTAAACTGTTCTTGCGTGATTTGGTTATGACAAAAAACTGAACTATTGCAGATTTTGCCAATAAACTAATAAACATTCGGGTTGGAATCATCCTTCCCATAAAAAAGCAAAAATCTAATTTTCTTCACCATATCACACAAATCACCCAAAAACTGAATTGAAAAACATTGTATTAAAATATGCAAATACCAACAGGGTGAAATCTTAAACAATTAGTATCAGCTGTAATCAGATTTGATAAGATTTAATGAAGCAAAACGCAGGATTTGAGCGATTCTCTGAAGCATTGAATCCTTTGGAGCTTCAGCACCTGGGACAGCTGCCTGTGCCTCAGTCCAACCTGTTCAACTTTAACCCTGAAAACAGTCACACAAGACATGACAAGACAACACATGCGTGCACAAGAACCATGCCTGCACTTGCATCCTAATTAAAGACGGAAGCCTAATTAATAGAGCCGACTGAATATTCGAGCATGCTGCAAAAGCAGTGACTCTGATATCTGCAGGTATTTTACCTACCTGCAGCTGGCAGTCCGGGACCAAGCGGGTCTGTGTCTCGTGTGGAAGCAGAAACACTGGACTCCAGCTCCTCTGCTGAGAATCACTGTGCAGCTGACTCTCTCTTTCTCTCTCTCTCTCTCTCTCTCTCTCCCTCTCTGCACTGATCATGAGGTGCCACCTTCTACTCCTCTTCCTCGCTTCATCTTGTAAGCGGGTCACCATCACTGCAGTGCCCCTGATTTGAAGCCAGTCATCCTTAAATGTCAGGAGGATGCTTCACACAACACTGATGAATTGCGTGTTTTTCTGAGATCATATGGCGCATCTGCAGGCACTGCAGGAGAGAAAGTCACCAGGAAAAGAAAGGATAGCAGAATACGATTTACACGAAGGAGATGCACTGATGAAGAGCGTGAGATGACAGGTCAAACTTCCCCTCATTAGTCCTCTCTGTCGTGTGTGTTGGCGGTACATGTGATTCACCTGCAGCTCACTGCTGCAAACATCAAACTCTGCTGCTGCTGTGTGGCTGAGACCAGGAACTGCACCGGCGCCATCAAACGTCACTCAGCAACACAAATCATTGGTTTTATCAGAACGCTAGGCTTCCTAACACAACTAACGTTGGAACCAGCAGCCTTATGTTCTTTGGGTCCCAGTTGTGACGGTTCTGGGCTCCAGCAGACCTCTGAAGGTGTGCTGTGGTATCTGGTACCAGGACGATAGCAGCAGATCCTTTAAGTACTGGCAGTAGTGAGCTTGAATCTTGAATTGGGATCTGGGGTATCTGGACACGATGTGAACACCTTGAACTGGTTGATGTGTTCATCAAATCATCCATCCTCCTCACTCCCAGAGAACATCTGAACATCTGAAAATCTTCAGCTCTGCCTCCTGTCTTCTGGTCAGAAGAAACATTTCCCTTCACTTCTGCTGCTGCTATTCTGACACACATAACTCCTGACACTCTTCTCAACTCCCGCTCCACCCTGCCTGCACTCACTTCTTCACCCACACTCCATGTTGCTCTGAAGAGTTGACAACAAGTACAAAAACTTCTGCAACCTCTACTCCTTCGTCCTCACCTCCTCCTGCCTCCCTTTCATTCAAACATATGTATTCTGTCTTTCTGCCACCGACCTTCATTCCTCTTCTCTCCATGTTCATACCTCCACCTCTCCAGGTTCTCCTATACCTGCTCCCTTCTCTCACTACAGAACACCATTTAATCAACCAACATCATTGTCCATGGAGACTCCAGTCTGACCTCATCATCCGTCACTCCTGCTGCACACCTCCCTGTTGTCTTGCTGCTCTCATACATATCTGTACCACTCTAACATTATTCTATGTCACTCCAGACTTCCTCATACAATCATGACACGGCCCCTCTCATTTATCCAGGCTTGGGACCTACAATAGAAGTGCTCTAGCTACTAGCTTGTGACCTCTACGTCACCCGTTAAACTACTACTGCTACTACCACTACTCTTACTACTACTACTACTACTAATAATAATAATAATAATAATAGTAATAATTATAATTAAAAAAAACAAAGAAAATATAACAATACACGAAAATTTACATCGAAATGAAAAATGGGAATTAAAATGAAATAAAAAGAGTATTCGCTGAAGCGCGCGAAGCTAAAAACATATCCGGTGCCTGACGTCATTTCCGTTATTTAAAAATGGCGGAAATCAACATGGAAGTGAATTAAGTGTGTTTTGGTACGTCTCGGCTGTATAACCCGAAGCCGTTTGGATATCTTAAAAACTCCTGATAAAGCAATAGAAAACTGACCTCTTCTTTAGAAGCTCAGAAGGTAAATAAATTCCGTTGTTCTCCCGCTTTTTGCCGTGAAACGGTGAAACAAGCAGCCTGAGCCTGTTGTCATTGTGTAAGTGTTGGTGTCTGTCAACCCTGCTGCCTGTTTCCTCTCACAGAAACAGTAACCGAGATGTTAGAAATTAACCCAACGATACCTCAATGACACAACAGTGAGGAAACGTCCTCTTTACTTTAATATGAGCTACGTACGTGAACTGTGAAGTAAAAGCAAGTTAGCTGACTCTTGAAATAGATACTTATTTACTTGCATCCCTTTCAAAAAAGATCTATATCTACCGCAAATTCATTTTTTAAATAAACTTAAGTAAAGTTTTTGTTACTATATTGCAAATATAGTAACATTATCAGTATACTTTCATGTGTGCTATTGCATGTGCACTTCTTGGAGCTACACCGCAAAAACAGCCATATATTTAGAAAGAAGCTCAACATGCTTATGTTATAATAATATTGTCTTGAAATTAGCACACAAAAAAGTCATGAAGTTGTGATGTGTAGGAAACAGCATTCTCTAATGGCCTCTTCCTGCACCATAAACTGCAGAAATGGTTTCAGGAACACAACAATGATCTCAAGGTTTTGACTTGGAAACCAAATTCCCAGATCTAAATCTAATCCAGTATCTTTGAGATGCGTTGGATAAACAAGTCTGATATATGTTGGCTCCAGCTAATGACTGCCACCCCTTAGTTTTTGTAGTTCAGTATTAGTTTATAATTAAGACTTTGTTTGTGTGATTGCAGAGTTTGGCCATGAGTGGCCGAAGAAAAAGAGCCCCTCCTGTGAGGGTGGACGAAGAAGATAAGAAGAGGTTGAACTGGAACATGCTTGAGGACCGCAAAAATGAAACGGTCCAGGAAGATGAGCAGATACCCAACTGCTCCGTTCCCACCTCCAGCGGCTCCTTACTCTCCGGCACCGGGGACATCATGGAGGCTCCCCGTACAACCTCCATCCGGTTCATAGAGGATCTCCCGGCTGCATCATCAGACACATCTGTCTCAACCTCTCTGACCCTCACTGTGGAGCCGGCCTCGAAGCTGGGCCACGTCTGGAAGGCTCTCATCGGGGAGTTCAGCCTTCGGCCGGCGTGGATCCCATCCGATTGTGACCAGAGAGCCTTCACCCTGCACAAGACGAGTGGGCAGCTCTGCCTCAGTTACAGCAGCCGTGATGAGGGCTCAGGACTGCGAGCCAGGCCCGATGAGGACACTTGCACGGCCGAGTGCAGCTTAAGCGTGGTCCCGCTGGAGGACCTGGACTGGATGCAGAAGAGGAGGGTGGTGCAGCTCTGCCACCAGAAGGAAGAGGAGTCAGTCAAGGTATGAAGGTGTTCCACTGAATGAGAAATATTCTGACAGGAGTCATTTCTGCCGTGTTTATCTTTAGATATGGTTTCTGGTGGTTTATTAATGAAATATCTGACTCCTAGAGGAACGGTCGTCCACAAATGACATTTCTTTCTATTAACCCGCTTTCCGATGGAAAGTTAAGCGAGGTTTTTTTTAGTCCATAAATCCTCTCTGTAGCTTCAAAAGCGGAATGTTGCAACATTCTCCTTAAGAGCTGTAATATATGGACACATCTCCTCTATGCAGCTCGTGTGGCGCAATCCAATTCTCAAGAAGCCCAGACATAACAGCGTGATTTGGAAAGAGGATATTTGCATCCTTTTATAGGTGAAGCTCTTCACTGTATCCTCATCATGCTTCCTGTCTGAGGAAGGTGCACAGATGAAAGTCTGAACCAAAGTTCTGGTTCTCCTTCTGTAGTGTGTGATGAGGTTTGAAAAAGTCATGGAGACAATCTGAGACCATTCCTCCTCACAAAAACTCTCCAGTTCCTTCAGGTTCTCAGGTTCTTGTGTGTGGACGACAGCAGAGGCTTTCTTCTTGCTACCCTCCCAAACAGCTGGTGTTGGTGTCGGCGCCATCTGATGGTGGTTAGGGAGACTTTCTGACCCCAAGATTCTACTGACCTTTGACCTCTCTAGCTGTGATCCTTGGAGAGTCTTTATCCAGTCCAACTGTCCTCGTAGTCGGTGGGGTCAGTTTGCAGCACATCCTCTTCCAGGCTGATGTCTAACATCTCCAGTCTCTTTAAACTTCTTCATTATTGATCTAACTGTTCAAACTGACATTCTGAACTGCTGAGAGATGTTCTTGTCTCCATTGTTAGATTAGTTCAGCTCTACAACTTTTCTTTGCTCCTCATTGCTGTGTTCTCTGGTCTTCATCATGGTGAAGAACCTCAGAGAGAATCAGGCCTGTGTCACCTCATATTTATACCCCAGTCAAACAGGAAGTACCTGTTCACCACTTCAGAGTTCCTGCTCACACAGGTGAAGATAGAAATATAAAATATTCTTCAGTGACCTTTAACCTCAGGATTTAATGGAGGTGCAAATAATTGTGTCACACACTTTTTTAGAAAAAAAAACAAAACGTATATATTAGTGTGTATTTTTTAATATTTTTTATAATATTATATATATAATATAAAAAAGATAATTATGATAAAACGCCACCAGTCTGGAGTAAATCCTGTGCGGCGTTGTCCGATGTAGCTCCTCCCACTGTGACAGTCTCAGCGTCCATCGGCTGTGTTTGTCTGTGTGTGGCAGGTTGGGATTTACTTGCTGGAATCGAGTCTCGGGAAGCCCGAGTTCCTCGGCGAGGGAAACGCACGACTGAAGAAGGCAAATCAACTAATGCAGAAGTTCATGGAGTATTTCTACGATTTCATCGTCCCTGGTAAGCGTCTGGTTTGAGGGAGCAGTCGTGAATTCTGGGCGGTGTTGGGTGGAGTGACGACGGTCGGATGTGTTTCCCATGCAGAGGTTGCGGAGAACGAGGAGGAGTGTGACACGGATCTGGAGAGGCAAAATGTGGAGGAGCTCTATGACAACGTGAGACATGTGCACCAGAGGGAGAGCCAGGAGATGATCTACGACGTCCAGCACCAGGCCCTCATCCCGGTCCTCAGGCCCTACCAGAGCCAGGCCGTCAACTGGATGCTGAGGAGAGAGATGTCCAGGATCACATCACCCAAAGGTGCTCAAGTTTAGTCTGGAACACCTGTCCAGCACTGCCCCGGTTCCCTGCTGAGGTTAATAAGGAGCCATGTTTGTGTCAGGAGGCGGAGACTTCTCCATCTTGGTTCAGTGTTCCCTCCGGCTGTTTTATGTTAGATTCACAAAAACAGAGGAAACCAGTAGGAGGTCCGATACTTAGTTCTGTTTTTTCTTCTCTTTTCCCGGAATCTAAAATACCTGGAATTTGTTTTCCCTGAAAAAACCCCCAAATGAAATCTAGTCTCAGCCACTCGTCTCCTGCCGCAGGGACATCTGATCACTGTTTACGTGTCTCTAGCAGAACAAACGCTGCATTTCCTCTGGCGGGAGTTGATGACTTTGTGCGGCAAGAAGTTATTCTACAACCCCTTCACCGGCTGGTAAGAGCTTGAACGTTCACGGGTCACCTCAGTTAAACTATAGAACCACATCTTTGTGTTTTACCACAAACATCATGTCCCGTCATGGATCCAGTTAGAACTTCTCTGGTAGCGTTTGAACGATACATGACAGTATTTTTTATGTTATTTTATCGTTTTCAGCTTAATCCGCGAATTTCCTCTGGCCGGCGTCGAGTGGCCCGGTGGGATCCTGGCTGATGAGATGGGGCTGGGAAAGACGGTAGAAGTTCTGGCTCTGATCTTGTGCCACGCCCGACCGGACCTGGAGCAGGAGGCCCTCACCCTGCCTGTGGTGAGGCCCAGTAGACAGCTACAGTTCAAGATATTAATCCTATTCTTTGCTTTACCTTCACTGTGTTTGTGTCATTATCTGGTTACTAACACGCAAAGTAATATCTGTGTACACAGATCAGCCTTAACATTACAACCACGCTTTTCTTTACACCATGTGAATGGCGCCGTATATGTGCATTCCTTACTATTAGAAGACATTTCTCCAGGATGCATTATGGGAAGAGGGCAAGCCAGTGGGAGGGAGGTGTGATGCTTTTATTAATGTCCCGCACACCGCAGGAGGTCCGGTGGAGTCCGAGCCTCGACGGGCTGCAGTGTGGAACTTGCACAATATAAGACCGGTGGTCATAATGTTATGGCTGACCTGTATAAATGTGGACAAACATGGTTATAAACAGTAATTCTATCTTATTTTTGTCGTTTGTCTCTGATACCGTTTCAGGGAAGATCTGTCAACTATTTCGTGCCTCCTCCTCCGCTGGAAAGGAAGAAAGTGAGCGGAGGCAGGACTGAAGCTCAGCCGAAGAGGAGAACCTCATGTCCGCGTACGTCGCCCACCACCCTCTCACTCATCCCGGCTTTTCTCATCGCTGCAGCTTTTCTATATTTATATTTTCAACATTCTCTTTAAGCAGCTGTGCGCGCCATGCTGCTCACCGCCATCAAGGAGATGAGATCCGGCAAAGGAGCTTCCGTCAACGCCATCTTCTCCTACATCCGCGCCACTTATGGTTGCGACCTGCTGAAAAACAACCGCAACCACATCAGGAAGACCCTCGCCAAGCTGATAAGCGAAGGGCTGGTGCACCAGGTCAAAGGTCGCGGCCTGGCGGGGTCATTTAAGTTGGGGAAGAACTATAAAGAAACAAAGAAGCTGTTAGCAGGAGCACCAAAGCCCGTGAGAGTGAAGAACCTCGGATTCCAATGATTTATTGTGGCGACTTATTCGTGTTTAGTTTTTAACGATTTTGTGTTTTTGTTTTTGTTTGTAGAGTTTTAAAAGCGGCGAGAACACGCCCAGGAAACTGTTTCAGAGGCGAGCGAAAGAGAAGGCAGAAGCCGCTCTGCAAAACTCTCTTCTGGAGGACCAGAGCGATCCGTACGCCTCAGAGTGGGCGGCACCGGACACAAAGAAGGAACAGAATGAAAGTGTGAGCGATAGAGCAGATCAGTCAGATGACACGCTGGATGCGTCCGCCAACGCGCCGCTGTCGTCTCCTCAGAGGTCAGACGGACCAGAAACGGCCGACATGGATTATTTAGCTGCACATAGAGGCGAAGCCCTTAAGCTCCACCCACCTGAGGAGGCAGAAACCCCGACCAGAGCGTCACTCGTCCCGTTCAACACCCAGGACTACCGCTTCGAGTGCATCTGTGGCGAGCTGGGCCTCGTGGACTACAAGGCCCGCGTCCAGTGCATGAACTGCCAGCTGTGGCAGCACGCCCACTGCGTCAACTACAAAGAGGAAAGTCTTGAGACAACGCCTTTCTACTGCCCGCATTGCCTCGTCGCCATGAAGCCCGTCTCCACCGGCGCCACCCTCATCATCTCCCCGAGCTCCATCTGTCACCAGTGGGTGGAGGAGATCAACCGCCACATCAGGTCGTCCTCGCTGCGAGTGCTGGTAGGTAGTAGATGAATGTAGGTGATTAAACGTGCAGGGAGTAAATGTATCGCCACCTGGTGGTGAACTTCCAGATCGCAACCTATATCACACTCCAGAGAAGGTCAGATGGAGCTGATGGAGATGTTCTGAGAAGGTCAGAAGTAGCTTCATGGTGCGTCTGTGGATTTAGAGGAGGCGTAGAACAGAGTGGTGAAGGAGGAATTGTGGGATTGCATGAGGAGGTCTGGAGGGACAGGAAGCATATGTGTGAGAGCAGCATGACAGCGGGGAGGTGAGCAGTAGGAGTGATGGATTGGATTCCCATGATGCATTTTACAGACTGCACCTTTTAGTGGATGTGGCAGGTAAGATGTTCAACTATACAGGTGAGACTCTAAACACGTAGAACTTCTTAAGCCGTAAAAGTCCAAACTGTCGACCTTGAAGTGATTTTCAGCGATCAGAATAACTTCTCCTTCTCAGGTTTATCAGGGCGTGAAGAAGCACGGGTTCATCCAGCCTCATGTGCTGGCGGAGCAGGATGTGGTCATCACCACCTACGACGTGCTGCGGTCGGAGCTCAACTACGTGGACATCCCCCACAGTAACAGCAAGGACGGGCGCCGCTTCCGTAACCAGAAGCGCTACATGGCCATACCCAGTCCTCTGGTGGCGGTGGAGTGGTGGCGCGTCTGTCTGGACGAGGCTCAGATGGTGGAATGTCCCACCGCCAAGGTGAGTCCAGAGAGCTTCACCTGTGATGTTTGTACATCGCTGTGAGACCTTCTGACCCGTCTGCACACTACAGTTACAAAAACATTTAAGGTTTCAAGGATACTTTTGTTCAACGAGGTCAAATAATTATCCAGCAATGAAGTCTAGATGTTCCACCTTCTGCAGCAACATCTGCAACCGAACCCTCCTGGATCGTCTCAGGTCTCACCACAGCACCTCAGTGGGGTTCAGGTCCAGACTTTGACTTGAGCCATTCAGAGGTGGACTTACTTCTCTGTTTGGGGTCATTGTCTCCGTGCATGACCTTCAGCTCACAGACTGATGACCTCACAGACTGATGACCAGACATTCTCCTTCAGTAGAATCCATGATGGCGAGTCATCCTGGTCCAGAAGCAGCATTCCATTGTTCTTCTAGTAGAATGCTGGGTTTGGTTTCCACCAGATGGAACGGTACCCCCGTCTTCAAACAGGTCAACTTTCCACTCATCAGTCCATAGAAGATTCTCCCAGAAGCTTTGATGGTCATCAAGGTGTCTTGTGGGTAAATTAAAACCAGCCTTAAAGATCTTCCTGGTCAGCAGTGGCTTTCTCCTCACGACTCTCTATATAATAGTGGACCCATGACCTCTGACCTTTATGGAGGTGAGAGAAGTCTGCAGGATCTTCTTTGGATCTTCTGGGACTTCCTGAATGAACCTTCACGGTGCTCTTGAAGGAATTCTGGCAGGTGTTCCTCTTCTGTGAATGTTCTCGATCGTTGCAGGTCTTCTCCATGTGTAGATGATGTGTCTCACTGTGGATCTGTGCAGTCCAGAACCTTAGAAACAGCTTTGGAACCCTTCCAAAACCGATGGATCTCAATCACCTTCTGAAATTTCTTCTGATTTTGGCTTAGTGTTCTACTACAGATACCTAGGAGACAACTTCCTGCTTCTGAAGATATTCTACGGAAGTCATGATTTGGTTGAACAGGGCTGGTGGTGATCGGGTCTGGGTGGGTCTGGTCCAGCTGGAACCAGTTCTTACTGTTGTTTTTTGGTTTTACGGCTGTAGTCTCTATGGGGCGGAGCCTCTTTAGCTCTGACCCAGTTAGTGTTCGAGGAACGTTCTGGTTACTGGAATGAACTGACCCGGACACAGAAGAATCTAGGAGGAGGTCAAGTACTTTAGTTCAGCACTGTAGTTTCTGTCTGTAGTTTCAGCGCTGTAGTTTCTGTCTGTAGTTTCTGTCTGTAGTTTTTCTTCTCCTCTTAAGGATTTATTTCCGTCTCTCTGTTGTTCACCTGTCAGGCTGCAGAGATGGCTCTACGTCTTGCCTCCATCAACCGCTGGTGTGTCAGCGGAACTCCGGTCCAGAGAGGCTTGGAAGGTAAATAATCATAATCATCTACGAGTTCCACCTGCAGGCTTCAGCTGGAAGCTCTGTGACCCTTCACCCCGCGCTCTCAGAAGTGAGGAAGACTCCAAAATAAATCTCTGAGAGGTTGTTTTCTGCAGATCTCTACGGCCTTGTACTGTTCCTGGGCGTGGACCCGTACTGGGTCAAACACTGGTGGGTCCATCTGCTCTATCGCCCTTATCGACGGGGAAACCCGGAGCCGCTGTACCATGTGATCGCTCAGATATTGTGGAGATCAGCTAAAAAAGACGTCATTGACCAGGTAAGAGGAAAGAAGTTTTTCCATTTCCGGAAGGTTCCGTTTGATGCTTTTACTCACAATGTGATACATCAGTAGAAAAAAAGAAAAGAAGTAGAAACAGAATTTACCTGCACTTTTGTGTGAGCCAAGGGGATTCCTACCTGGAGTTGGATGGTTTAACAGACAATCAGAATGATGCTGTGTCGTGTTTCAGATGTTTCTTTATCTTGAGGTTTTCCCTGCAGATCCAGATCCCCCCTCAGACTGAGGAGGTCCACTGGCTGCACTTCTCCCCGGTGGAGGGTCACTTCTACCACCGCCAGCACGAGGTCTGCTCCCAGGACGCTCTGGTCAAACTCAGGAAGATCTCCGACTGGAGCCTGAAGCTGGGCAGTCTGGACCGCCGCACCGTCCACACCATCCTCTGCCCGCTGCTGAGGCTGCGTCAGGCCTGCTGCCACCCGCAGGCCGTGAGGGGGGAGTTCCTGCCTCTGCAGAAAAGGTGGGTGACACTTGTGTCCCCGAGGGTCTTTGTGCAAACGCAGCTGCAGCGACTAATTAGCGGCCCCTCCCGCCTAAATAGGGTCCTGTTGCATCGGTAATAGACCGCGGCGAGCTTTTTGTCAGCGAGACGTGGTGCATTTGTGTTTCCTTTAAAGTTGACCCCGTTCTGTGTGATGTGCAGCACCATGACGATGGAGGAGCTCCTCAAGTCCCTGCAGAAGAAATGTCGAGTGGAGTGCGAAGAAGCTCACAGACAATTGGTGTGCGCTCTCAACGGCCTGGCCGGAATCCACATCATCAGGGGTATGAATCCCCTCTTCTGCACCGGCGCTCCCACTTTCCCATGGGAACCGCCTCAAACAAAAACACGAGCCCTAATCTCATCTCCTCCGCTTTGTGCTGAGATGTTTTGTCAGCAGCAGGTTTCGGTAAAGCGATCTTTCTAAAAGTGGCCGGGCGGACCGGGGTTTTGATTGTGTGGCGCGCCTCATTAAGGCGGCATGTGTGTCTGACCATCATTGTCCTCCTGCAGATGAGTTTGTGGAGGCGGTGGAGATGTACAGAGAAGTGCTGCGTTCATCAGAGGAACACAAAGACAGGCTGAAGACGGACTCTTTGCAGGTATGAGGCCCCGCCCCATTCACGGCTGTCATTAACATCTGAAAGCCCTCGCCGTCTGTCAGGACCCTCGGGGGGGCTCCTTGGTTTGACGATATCCTTCATTTAAAGGTGCAGTCTGTAAAAATGAGGGATACACCGATAGCAGTTTTGTCAGCCGATCACAGATTTTCATAAAGTCTGACCGGCCGATACCAATCATTTTTATTTAAAGTTTAAAACTCAGAGCTCTTATTGTGAAGGATTACAGTGGAAGTGACGAAGCTGGTCGGCCTTGTGCATTTATTCTGACCCGTTGAAATGAATGTACCCTCCATCCTAGAACCGCTTGTAGGACGTTTTAAAGAGAAAATAAAGCTTGTATAAAAGCTTGATGAATGAGTGTCGCAGGCTTTTGTTTTGTCAAAGCCTAGAAACTAGTTTGATTGTTCAGAGTTCAATGATGATGTCACAAGAGGTTTTGGGCCCTCAGGACATCTTACAATAAAATAATTATCATCATGTTTAAAGAAGCTAACGCCGACATCTTTGTTACAGCGACTCAGTTTAAATATTGCGAGTGTGTGCGTTAAATATAACCCGTGTCTTTTACTACAGAGACTTCATGCCACCCACAATTTGATGGAGCTGCTGAGTGCAAAGCATCCTGGGATACCTCCAACTCTGAGAGACGACCGGCTCAGCGAGGAGGTAATTTGTCACCACCTCTAAACGTTGAAAGGTTTATTGTTTTTACAGGTTGATCTTAAACTCATATTAATCTGATCTTAGTCTCAGATTAGGGTTTCAGGGGTTAACTCAAAAGCGTTTTTCCAGAAATGTTCCCCACACGTCTTTTTGTTTTTATTAAAGCCCCAAAAAGTCTAAATTATAATGGAATGGTCATAATTTGTGATAACGCGACATCTCAGAAACTATTTCATGGATCATTTACAAACTTTATACCCCCATAGACCTTAGTGCGAGGAAGAACTGGGTTGATTTGGTGATAGGTGGGTTGTATGTAACCCTCACGAGAGAAAACTTTATCTCCAAAAGTATTGGGGCCGTCATTTCTAAAGGTATTTAGTCCAGATTTGGTTCTTCTGAATCGACTGGAGGAGATTTTTCCTGCATGTTACATATTCTGCTCTGATTGTAGGCGTTCCACCAGGGGGTTGCTGGTACAACGCTGGGGATCTGGGGCTTTATGGGGATTTACTCGTGCTGTCGGGGAAGACAGCATACGCCTAGTTTACATTTTAAAGATGGCGGCTGTGCGTTGGAATCACTCTCCTCCGTGTATCGTAGGCGGAGCAGCTGCGACAGCACTACATGACCAAATACGACTCCGAGGTCGCAGACGCCTACCAGAACCTTCAGCCGGTCCTGCAGAACATCAAGGAGCTGAAACGCAAAGTGAGAACGCCCTTACCGTTACGTTGCTGCAGATTTTACTTTACTATTATAGATATATGGAAGCTGCATTTACAGTATGAGGTTTTTTTGATGTTTTGAACAGTTTTTGATGTTTTAATGTTTCTTTTTCATTTGACTTATTTTAACAACCTTTGAATTCAATTATTCAAATTTGATTGGATCATTTGTTTAATTTTGTCTGGTTTGATGAGCTCTTTATTTTTACTAAATAAATTTTACATAATTTTATTAATAAACAATTTCATTTTTAATTGAAATTACATTTAAATAATTTAATCACATGTATTAATTTATTTTTAATTGTGTCAACTTAATTTCATAAATATATGAAATTAAGTTAATTGAGACATTACTTGAATAAAAGTAACGAGAATGAAATAAAAAATAAAAAATTTTATTCTAAAGGAATTTTCATTTTCATTTTTCATTGAATGTTTTTATTTAATTACTTAAATTAAAGTAAAGTAATTAAAGTAAAGTTTAATTATTTTTCTTTCTTATTTGAATTATCTCAAAATGACATAACATTCTTCTTTTTGTTTTTAATTTTAATTACGTCTTAATTATTCTATTTTAAGAATTATATATATATATATATATATATATATATATATATTTATTCCTTCTGGGAGAAAGCCTCACATAAATAGGAATAAATGTCCGTCTGAAGGTGAAGCTGAATTCTCCCTGGTGGCTGGACGTAATCCAGAGGGCGGCCCGATGCTCCACCGACGAGGACCTGGTGTCCCGCGTCAAGAACGAGCTGACCTCCAGCTACAAGCAACACGCCCACAAACTCTCCATGGCCGACAAGTAAAGCACTCACTTATAGAAAACAGGAGCAGTAGCTCGTCCTCGTGCAGGAGTGATAAAGTCCAACGGCTGCTCCTGCAGGTTCCGTGACGCCTGCGGCCTGCAGTTCCTGCTCACCTCGCAGATGCAAGATCTGACCAAATCCCAGAAGACCGTGCAGGACGCGGTAAAAAGCCTGGAAGGCCCGGCTTCCCAGAAGGTGATCGACGAGGTCACCGTCTGTCACCTCAGGCCCATGAGGCTGCCGCTCAATAAGTAAGACGTGGGCGTGTCTGTGCTTTAGGTTTCATCTCATCCTCGCCGTTATCTGTAACCTGTCAAATATTCCCCTCTCCCCGTCTCTCAGTTGTGTTTTCTGCAAAGCAGACGAGCTTTTCACAGATTACGAGTCCAAGCTCTTTTCTCACACGTAAGTAAAGCCACTTTTTCAGACTGTTCCATCGTGTTCCATGAAAAGAAAAAACCCTTACTGGGATTTATGGAGAGAATTTCACCGACAGGGTGAAGGGCCAGACGGCCATCTTTGAAGAAATGATCGAAGACGAGGAGGGGCTGGTGGACGATCGACTCCCCACCACCAGCCGAGGTCTGTGGGCAGCCAGCGAGACGGAGCGCACCCTGAAAGCCATTCTGTCCTTTGCTAAAGTCAAACGCATGGACCCGGAGGTGGTGGAGGAGGGCAACACCTTCATGGAGCTGTTTGAGAACCGGAAGAAGGAGTACAAGGTTTGCACCGCCAACCCTCCCTGCTGGTATCCCGCGGGAGTGTTTGAAATAAAGAGTTTGAGTGAGAGCGGACTCTTTTCCGAAGCTGAAGCCGATGTGAACTCCGTAGGTGCTGCACGAGTACTGGATGGTGCTGAGGAACCACGTGTCGGCCATCGACGAGCTCGGTATGGCCACCGAGAGACTGCGCGTTCGTCTGCCCGATGAACCGAAGCCCAAACTGCTGCACATCATCGAGCCTCACGAGGCGAGTTAGGAGCTCTTTACATGACTCTTATTACTGCAGGAGTTTAAAGTAGTGCTTCAAACGTGTCAGACGAGTTCTACTTCTATAGTTCGTTGTCTCAGGGAGGCTTTACCACACAAAGGGGTCATACAGCGCCGCCATGGTACCGTCAGAACCAACAGGCTAAAGCCCCTGTCAGCTGGTGTAGACCCTCACTATAGTGGGGGCAGGATGGTTAAACATTTAATTTATTTTTATTTTCACTAATATTATTACAGCTCTGCAAATAATCGATGCAGAGCTGTTTTTTTGCTGCACAGCATTTCTCAGGTGGTTTTAATGTTATGGCTGATGGGTGCACAGCGTGGCTGGTTTGGTGTCGGCAGGAATTTCTGACCCGGTGTCGAGACTCGGTGCTGTTTTGTGTTCTGTTGGCAAACGTCTCCAAGGATGTCATATTCAGCCTGAACTACTTTGATTGCATTCTTGACCTCTGACCCCGGTCGTTTCGCCTCCAGGTGGAGCAGAACAGAGTGAAGCTCCTGAACGACCAGGCCGTGGCCAAGTCTCAGCTCCAGAAGAAGCTGGGCCAGTTCCTGTACCTCAACAATCTGGAGAAGGTGACTTACATCTGATAGTAAAGTACAAAGGATCTAAGTTCTTTCCCGGCTCATAACCGCTACTCTTTTGTTCCAGTCCCAGGACAAGTCCACCGGGGGTCTGAACCCAGAACCGTGTCCCATCTGTGCCCGCCCACTGGGACAGGAGGTGAGGCTGGTCTGGTTCTTACAATTACTCACAGATTGTGCTCCGGTGGAGTCTTCCAGTCTTCCTGCTTCAGGAGTCATGGGATCAGAATCATCTGTGGACCGCATTTCCCAACATGCACTGCAAAAACAGCCATTCCAGAAAGAAGCCTTATTTTTCATCTAATTGTCTTGAAAGATTTGTATGGACCGTAACAACCTGCCGATGGATGAATGGATGGATGGATGGACTGATGGATGGATGGATGGATTCCTGATTGGATGGACTGATGGCTGGATGGAGTGATGGATGGATGAATGGATGGACTGATGGGTGGATGAATGGACTGATGGATGGATGGATGGATGGATGGGTTTATGGATGGATGGACTGATGGTTGGATGAATGGATGGATTACTGAATGGTTGGACTGATGGATGGATGGACGGACTGATGAATGGATGGATGGACGGACTGATGGATGGATGGGTTTATGGGGTTATGGATGGATGGACTGATGGTTGGATGAATGGATGGATTACTGAATGTTTGGACTGATGGATGGATGAATGGATGGCTGGATTGATGGATGGATGGATGGACTGACTGATGGATGAATGGATGGATGGACTGATGGATGGATGGATGGGTTTATGGGGTTATGGGGTTATGGTTAGGGAGAGGGAGCTCAAATCCCTAGTTTTCTATTTTCATTGCTTGGTCGTCCCTCTCTCTCTCTCTCTTTCCTCCAGTGGGCGGTGCTTACCTGCGGCCACTGCTTCTGTAACGAGTGCATCGCCATCATCTTGGAGCAGTACAGCGTGGGCTCAAGGCGGCGAGCCATCAAGTGCGCCATATGCAGGCAGACCACCTTGCACGCGGAGATCTCCTACGTCTTCACCACCCAGTCTTCCGGCCAGGACCAGGAAATACCGGTCAAGGTCAGTCAGCACCACCCATGTTTGGATCTATCTTGTTTTTATCATTTTTACTCAAGTAGTTCATATTTTGCTCACTAGGGGGAGTGTTTCCTTTGAAAACAGGGGGGGGGGGGGGTTGTTTGAGGCTATTCTTCTCAATGACGGTCTAATGTTCCTGCTCCTCTGGTTGTCAGGGAAGCCACTCCACCAAAGTGGAGGCGGTGGTGAGAACGCTGAAGAAGATTCAAGTGACCGACCCCGGTGCCAAGTGTCTCGTCTTCTCCACGGTAACCGTGAACTATCTCTGCTCCGTGAGGTGGTGTTTGTTTCTGAGCATATTGGGTTTGGATCTGACCCGGTTTATTCCTGCTTCTCTCCCGCTCAGTGGCTGAGTGTGCTGGACATCATCGCCAAGGCGCTGTTTGACAACAACATGGAGTTCTCTCAGATCAACGGGATTCACAAGTTCCAGGTTTGAGTCCCTGAGTCCGACCTCGTCTAGAGATGTTCAACTCACCACACAGCTACACCTTTACCTGGATCAGGGTTTAGAGACTGCTGCTGTCGCCATGACGACGGCTGTCTCTGCCTCAGAGCTTAGCTTAACTTCTCCAACAGGCTAGCCCATCGAAGGTTTTAGACCACATGTTGAAGGTTTTACATCACATGTTGAAGGTTTTAGATCACATGTTGAAGGTTTTACATCACATGTGGAAGGTTTTAGATCACATGTTGAAGGTTTTACATCACATGTGGAAGGTTTTAGATCACATGTTGAAGGTTTTACATCACATATTAAAGGTTTTACATCACATGTGGAAGGTTTTAGATCACATGTTGAAGGTTTTACATCACATATTAAAGGTTTTACATCACATGTTGAAGGTTTTAGATCACATGTGGAAGGTTTTAGATCACATATTAAAGGTTTTACATCACATGTTGAAGGTTTTACATCACATGTTGAAGGTTTTAGATCACATGTTGAAGGTTTTACATCAAATGTGGAAGGTTTTACATCACATGTGGAAGGTTTTACATCACATGTGGAAGGTTTTACATCACATGTTCAAGGTTTTACATCACATGTGGAAGGTTTTACATCACATGTTAAAGGTTTTACATCACATGTTGAAGGTTTTACATCACATGTTGAAGGTTTTACATCACATGTTGAAGGTTTTACATCACATGTTCAAGGTTTTACATCACATGTTGAAGGTTTTACATCACATGTTCAAGGTTTTACATCACATGTGGAAGGTTTTACATCACATGTTGAAGGTTTTAGATCACATGTTGAAGGTTTTACATCACTTGTTGAAGGTTTTACGTCACTTGTTGAAGGTTTTACATCACATATTGAAGGTTTTACCTCACATATTGTTTAACCCGTTTGATTGTAATTTGTTAAACGTCTGTCTCCAGGAGAACCTGAGTTCCTTTAAGTATGAAGAGAACATCAACATCCTGCTCCTTCCTCTGCACACCGGCTCCAACGGTCTGAACATCATCGAGGCCACTCACGTGTTGCTGGTGGAGCCGATCCTCAATCCTGCTCACGAGCTGCAGGCCATCGGCAGAGTCCACCGCATCGGACAGACCAAGTAAGATGGGAGGAGTTAAATCTGTGCTTATTTTTATTATCAGTTGCTCTGTTTTTATACTGATAGGTGACATAGTTTGTGTCCCACTTCACAACTTCACGTCACACTGAAGCAAAGCTGATAAGAGACGTCATAATCAGAGATTGATTTATCATCTCTATTACCCTAATGTGATGCTTTATTGTTGCTGCTCCCTCTCTTCATTCACTGTCTAGCTCGCTCGCCCACTCCTGCTTGGAGGAGGGGCTAACCAGCTACTAAATCTTTAAAAAAACAAATATTAAACAAAAAAAACGTATTAAAACAAAGAAAAAACGAGTCCTGTGGTGTTCTGTGTCCTCCAGGCCGACATTCGTTCACAGGTTCCTCATCAAATCCACCATCGAGGAGAGGATGCAGGCGATGCTGAAGACGGCGGAGAAGAGGTGAGAGTCCTCCCACAGTGACTCCACGAGATCATTTATTGATACTGTGACTGTGACTGAAAACAATCTTTTTCTAATTCCAGTCACACCAGTACGGCCATGAAGCACTCGGAGGCCGCCGTACTGACGGTGGCCGACCTCGCCGACCTGTTCACCGACGACACGGAGCATCTAGAGTGACGCGACATACTCTGACTCTCTCTGCACACTTTCACTTTTTTTATACGTAAACAATTCCCCAAAAAACTGTTTTCTTAACTGTTTTTACTTTTCAAACCTGCGTGTATCCAATGACGTCCGGTCGTGTCCTCCGGTCGATGAACCTACTTGATGTTTGAAGGCTGTCCAGAACTGCTGTTAGTCTTAAACTTGTATGAAATATTTGCATTGGCACACAAATGAACTGTACCTCTGAAATGGTTGGAAAAAATGCTGAAATCCCAGTTTTCAGGTGATTAAAGCTCGTGGACGGACGGGGCGTCCTGTCGTTACCACCTGCTCTGTCTTCCTCCGAGGCTTTTTTTTTATTGCCGTTTCATTCCCGTGTCATAAAAGCGGAAGCAGGAAGGAAGCCGTTGACCTTGAAAGCAGAGGTGAAAGTTGTTCTCCCAGCGGACTGTCTCCTGGAAGACGTTTGTCTGTGGAGACAATGGTGGACGTCTCAGCGCGGCACTCAGGCCTGTCTCATTTACACGACAAAAAACACACAAGAGGCCGTGTCATGGAAACTCATCTTGTAAATGAAACTCGTAAAAAGTTCAACGTTTCCTTTTATCACCATTTATAGAAATGATAATTCTCAGCAGATATGAGGCTGCTTTTACTGCATGCGCTCCTTTTAAAGCGACGCTAACCGTCCTGTTGTCCGCTCGCCCTTGACTCTGTCTTGGCTTGACGGACTGGGATTCCCGCACCAGTAAAGATTTTAAGGACGTGGACAACAAAGAGTCCAGCCCGGCCCCGTTGTCCCTCTTTACATGGATACCAGACGTCTTGTTGCTCCCCGTGGTAAGAAACGGCTGTGAGGCGTTGACTAAGAGGACGCGGCGGCGGTAGGCGGTCACATACGTGTTACCTTGGACTCCCCTCAGCTCCCCCTATTCATGCACGGAATTTCATTGTTGGAGGCGACATCATTCAAGCCGGTGTTTTAAGGCCGGAGGGAGGCTCCCAGTTCATTAGAGCTAAGTCTCAAGGGCCGCAGTAAGAGGGGGAGGGGGGGGGCACTACGTCTTCTGGTGACAGCGAGTTGAGGAGAGAATAGTCGCCAGAGGAGCTCGGAGGTCCGGGTGAGCTGAGAAGGCAGCAGAGGAAGAAGACGATGATGATGGCACCTGCTGGTTTGGTGTTTGCCTGGTTGCTCTTCGGCGTGAGGATGGTCGCCCCGGCGGTCGATCTGGAGCCCCAGGAGGAAGGTGAGGTCACCAACATGAGGGGTCAAACAAACGGTTTAACGAAGAGAAATGCTTCATTTTCTTTCAAAGTAATCGGTTGTTTTTATTGATGGGTTAAAACCAGAAACGGATCAAGGATTGGGTTAAAACCAGAAACGGATCAAGGATTGGGTTAAAACCAGAAACGGATCAAGGATTGAATCAAAGCGTACAAACTTTAATCATTAAAAACAAAGTTAGTATGATGGGATAAAGTAGAAGCATTTATGTAAAGGAAAGCTTTAAAAGCGTTTTTTTTTGTTTTTTTTTACAGTTGTATTCAAAAACTGATGCAAAACCACATTTTGCCATTTCTTCCTTGTTCGTGTTTCCGTGGCAACAATGAACCTTTGAAGGAAAATAAAACTACTTGTAAGTGTTTTCTTGATTAGTTCGATTAATAAAAAGCGTTTTTAGGGAAACAAACACTTTATTTATTCCCCCGAGGAAAAAGATGTACAGTTTCTTTCTTTCTTGTAACACAGTATTAGTTACAAGAAAAGAACTTTCAAGAGTAAATATAACAAGAGTTATTAAATTAAGAATTAATGATAATAGGGTCAAATGAAAATGTGAAAAAGTGTTTCCATAGCCTGAAAATATTAATATTATTAATATTTTTTTAACCTTGAAGGTCCTTTAACCAGATTTAATTTAAGTATCAGAAGAGAAAATGTTTATTTATGTTTATTGATTGTATTCCCTTCAACAGCTGAAAGGACTGAGATTATTATTAGTATTATCATTTAAAAAAGGATCATTCAATATTCAAGAAATATGTATGGTTCAATTTTTTACATTATAACAACTGGCAATTAATTGTGTTCAATTAAACGTTAATGGTATTAGACGCTATAAACGCTAATGAAATTAGAAGAAATACAAGAGTTAGAGTGTGAAAAAGTAAAGAATTAAGTCTTAAGTATGAAGGTTTTGGATTTATGAACATCGATGGTGTCTAATAACTGGATCAAACTAGATTTCTTTTTAGTATCAGATGTTATATTTAAAAAATCTCCACAGTTTTTTCAAATTGGTTAATATTTAAAAATGAAAAACCAAACCTCTGCAGACGACTAACAGATTTGTTTTATTAGAAGAACGTTTTAATTAAATGACCTTAACCAAGTTTCATGAATTTATGGGTAATTGATAAAAGAAATTCAGCATGTTGCATCCATCTATCCTCCTAATCATCCATCCTCCTATCCATCCATCCTCCCATCATCCATCTTCCTATCCTTCCATCCATCCTCCTATCCATCCTTCCATGGATCCATCCTCCAATCCATCTTCCCATCCATCCATCCTCTTATCCATCTTCCCATCCATCCATCCACCCATCCATCCATCCTCCAATCCAGCGCTTCCATCCATCCTTCCTGTCTATCCTTCAGACATCCTCCCATCCATCCTCCCATCTATTCATCCTCCCATCTATCCATCCTCCCATCCATCCATCCATCCTCCCATCTTATCCATCCACCTATCCATCCTCCCATCTCATCCATCCACCTATCCATCTTCCCATCCATCCAACCTCCTGTCCAGCCTTCCATCCATCCATCCAGCCTTCCATCCTCCCTTCCATCCATCATTCTGTCTATCCCTCCATCCATCCTGCCATCCATCACTCCATCCATCCTTCCATATGTCCATCCATCCCTCCATCCATCAGAAGCATATCCCAGCTTGCATTGAGCTGGAGGAGAGGACCAGTCACCACTTCATCTATATTCCATGTTTTTGTGCTGTGGAATGAAGCTGGAGTACCTGAAGGTGACCCGTGCCTCAAGACCTCCTCTGATCCTGTTCCACCAAAACCAGCATGATCTTTATCAGCAGTTTGTGCTACAGTAGCTCCTCTATGGTTTCAGAGGACAGGGGCTGACCTCGACACGATCCTGGGGCACCCATGACCCTCCCGCCTTCCTCAGACCACTTTGGTAGTTTCTAATCACTTCAGACCAGAAACATCAAACAAGACCTGCATCTCTGGAGATTCTCTGACCCAGTCCTCTAGCCATCACAATTTGGTTTCTTCTCTTTCAGCTCCATAAGCCAGACCATCTTTCCTGCTTCCAACATCAACTTCAACATAAAAACCTTTACTTCCTTCCTCATATCTCCCGCCAATGTAACGAGATAATCAACGATATTCTAACTTCACCTGTTGGTGGTTGTAATGTTATGGCTGATTGGTGTGAATGTTTTTTTTGTGTGTGTGTGTGTGTGAGGTTAAATGTTTTTATCATCCCTCCATTAGAGCTCAATGAAACGGTCATCTGTACCAACGACCACATGGAGGTCATCATCCCCAGCACCTTCTTCCTAAACAAAGTACCTCCGGTTTACGTAAGTGAGCGGCGCCGCCGCCGCCGCCGCCGCCGCCCTCGACTCGCCAACCCCTGAACGGTTGAGGTTTTCCTTGCGACTTATTGTCCTTCCCATGTTTAGGTTTGGGACTTGCATTTAAACGATCCGGAGTGCCGCGGCGCCGAGGTCGGAGATCACTTCGTCTTCAACATAAGGACCAATCTGTCGGACTGCGGGACCATCATGGTATCAATCTCTCCACGCCACGCGTGACCTCACACATCCAGAACCACCCGCAACAAAGAACCTGGGCATTACCGTTAAACCATACACTTAGTATCTCCTTTACTGACACCAGAAGAACCCCGCTGTGATAAACCAGCTGATTTAAGATGCTCATGTGGGAACTGGTCCCCCCCTCCCACTCAGAACCGCTTTGCATAACAGTAAAAATAAGTTGAATGAGCCCCCTTTTTTTCCCGTCCTTCTTCCTGCTGTGACGTAAGCTTGGACTGTGAGGCTCTTGTGTTCCGGTTCCTACTATGGGATGGGCTCATAATAAGATGGACAGAGAAAGGCCCCAGGTCTGACTGACAGAACAGAGGGTGGGGGTGGGGGGGGCGCGGGGGGTTGACTTATGTCAAGGAAGAAGGACGGCGTTGTTCCTTGTGTCTTCCCAAGGCGGGTTGTTATGCAAAGCAGGGACGGGGATCCTGAATGGCTCCGTAGTTCTAAACG
Source organism: Lophius piscatorius (assembly GCA_009660295.1). NCBI lineage: Eukaryota > Metazoa > Chordata > Actinopteri > Lophiiformes > Lophiidae > Lophius > Lophius piscatorius. The sequence continues at coordinate 20,248 of VRLP01001778.1, read as the reverse complement.
ATGAGGATCTACAGGGAAATGATTATTTTGCTGGTGCGTACTGAATGGGAAGGTCGTAAATCACCATCCTACCAGCCCCGCCCCCATTATTATAATCTCACTGATTCCAAACTTTGGGAAGGTTCAAACCGGTGGTGGGACGTGGATTTTCCCCCTGAACCTTCAGTGTTGTACTCCAACAGTTAATAACCTCAGACTTGTGGTTAGCAATGCAGCGGAGAAAAAAAACGTTTTCTAACGTGTTTTCATTTTTGCCTTGTCCTGCGTTCTTTAGCAAGTCTCAAAACGACTCTGTCCCGCCAGGCTCAACAGCTGGAATAGTCTGGTCATGTATATTAGCTCTTGACATTTGTTCAAGGTGTTACGTAGCATGCTAGCTCGCTGAACAAATCTGGTGCTTGATTGACGTGACTGATAACTGCACACTATGATGCCCTTTGACCTTGTAGGGGGAGTGAAATAGGCAGCAACCAAATCTGAACGCTGAACGCATTTGGTGAATCATAATAGACACAGGTGTAAACGGCCATGTGTCTCACTGTCTGCTTGTGAGCCGACCGCCCAAAACCAGTTTAAAAACAAGTCCAAACAGGGTCCATGACTCAAACCGCCACCAAGAAACCAACAACACCATCAAATGTAAGCAGCAACAGGGTTTCCTCCCAGATGCTAGCCAAGCTGCTGGACATCAACATACGTGCCCAAAGCCACACCAGCAGCACCAGACCGCTGATTCTGGACCACCTGTGTCCACTAGGAAGAGCGATCTGCACCTACTAGAACCTAAATCAATGTCCATATTAAACTGAAGAATTGTATGAAGAAAAATAGACGACTTCATAGAAACCAGATTACGGGCCCGTCGAGAAGAACAAGATTCTGACCATATCCTGGCAGAACAGAAGGCTTTGACGGCCCACCACTGGTTTAAACCAGTACTTCAGCTCCACGACTGTCTCTGAATCCCTCCGTTGGACTTCTTCTGGAGAGCTACCAGAACTTTCGGCCGGTAGGTTTTAAGGTTTGAGTCAGTGGCTGCTCCTGCTGTGGATTAGACGTATGTTGCTAAAGGAGAAAAATGCCGCAGACCTTTGTTTTCGCTCCGGCATTGAACTTTTTAAACCAGGCCGTCAAGAGACAAAGGGACCGGGTCTAAAGGTCGTCCATTTTTATTGAAACATGACAGCGTACTCGCTCCTGTTTCAGCGAGGACCCGTCAGCGGCCTGTTTACCAAGAGGCAGTAAAAGACGTGTCGAATGTCAGCGCCCAAGTCGTCTGATCCTGTTCAGGTTCTACAGGAGCCGATCTCAAACGGCGCTCAGCAGGATCCCAGATGAAGACTGGACACGACCTTTTCAACCGTCCACATTTTACCGCCTCACCTTCATCTGAGCCAACAGTTAAATATTTGGCGGCGTCACTCACATTTACAGTGTGTGAAAGGAGGATAAGTGAGGAAGGTACCGCGAGAGGGATGATAAAGGAACCTCCTCAGATCTCAGACGCCCTCCAGGTTTCTTCTAAACTGCTTAGCATCTAAATTTAACATAAAACTGTATGAGTAAAGCTGAAACGAAAGGTTCAAGAACACCAACTGGGTCTGTGTGAAAGAGGCTCCGCCCCCTAAGAGAGAAAAACCTTAAACCTACATCACCGAGACCTGATCATTACCAGCCTTGTTCAACCACATCATCACTTCAGTAGAACATCTTTATGGGCAAGAAGTTGGCTCCAGGTCTCACCAGTAGCACACTATGCCAAAATCAACAGAAATTTCAGAAGGTGATGGAGATCCATCAGTCTGGGAAGGGTTCTGAAGCTGTTTCTAAGGTTCTGGGGATCCACAGATCCACAGTGAGACACATCATCTACACATGGAGAAGACCTGGAACAATAGAGAACCTTCACAGACGTGGACCACCTTCAAGGTTCATCCAGGGGCACCGTGACGGTTAGTTCAGGAAGTCACAGAAGATCCAGAGAGAATATCCACGGACCTGCAGGCGTCTCGCACCTCAGTAAAGGTCAGAGGTCATGGCTCAACTATTGTATAGAGAGTGGTGAGGAGAAACCCACTGCACCCAGATGAACATTAAAGCTGGTCTGAATCTACCCACAACACACCTTGATGACCCTCAGAGCTTCTGGGAGAATCTTCTCTGGACTGAACGGGGGTCCCGTTCCATCTGGTGGAAACCAAACACAGCATTCCACCAGAAGAACATCAGACCTACAGTCCAACATGGAGGTGGACGTGGAACGTTGCGGAGACATTCTGCTGCTTCTGGACCAGGACGACTCATCATGAGGGGAACATAGATTCTTCTCTTTAGCAGAAGATTATGAAGCAGAATGTGATCAGAGGGCCAGGAGGAAGCGAAGTGGAGATCAGGGTCAGTGGGTTCCGTTCTCACTGACCTTTAAGGGGAGATACTTTTACTGTGAGACAGCTGCTCCCCTCCTCCTTGTTTTTATATCACCACCAGACTTCTGCAGCCCTTCTCAAACACAGCAGCACAGATGAGAACTATTTGATTATTTGACTAATACACCAATCAGCCACATCATTATAAACACCTGCCCATCTTTCTATCAGAACCAGCATTAGCTTTGGTAGCAGTTTGTGCGAGAGTAGATCCTCTGTGGGACCTTCACTTCCCATGACCCTGCTGGGCCTTCTTTAGACCACTTTGGTAGTTTTTAACCACTTCAGATCCAGAACACCCATCCAAAAAGACCTACAGTTCTGGAGATGATCGAACCCAGTCATCTAGCATTCGCAATTTGGTTCTTTCAAAGTCTCTGAGAACTTTACGCTTGTCATTTTTCTTCTAATTTCAACATCGACTTCAGGACGAAATGTTCACTTGCTGCCTAAAATAGCCCATCCACTGACAGGTAACCATGGTAACTAGACAAAACATCCCACCAACTTACAGGTAACCATGGTAACTAGATAAAACATCCCAGCCACTGACAGGTAACCATGGTAACCAGAAAATCAATGTGATTGTAGCTTCACTTGTCAGTGGTCATAATGTTACGGCTGTGTTTGTCCTCCTCTCCTCAGACCTCAGATGAGACCCACATCATGTTCATTAACACCATCCACAACAATAACACAGACGTCATAACCAGAAACTACATCAACGTCACCTTTGTGTGCCGATACCCCATCAACTACATGGTCCAGCAGCCCAACGGAGAAAACCTGATCCGGGTGGACGTCAGGTACGTCTTCATTCAGACCACCTCCCCACAGCGTCCCTACAAGGTCCTCAAAGCTGGGACTAAAGGATAGGACTGGATTTGATTTGGTTTTGATGCAGCGTAGGAAACAGTTTGTGTTGGACAGTAAACATTTCTAAATGTGCAGCATGACCACGGCTGCAGGTTTAGAGATATGAGGGAACGTCTGACAACTTCTCAGAGTCGAGGCGCGGAGGTCCTACTCTTCTACTCAGAAGTTGATCCGGTTAAATGCCTCAGAGGAGATGAATGAAAATTCTTCCTCTTTCAGGGGTCTCCACAGCGGAGGGTCTCCGTCTGTCCACTGCATCGTCCTCTGTCACACCAACCAACTACATGTCCTCTCTCACCACATCCAGAAACCTCCTCTTTGTTCTTCTCCTTCCTCCCCAGCCTGTAGCTCCATCTCCAACATCCTTCTACCAGCAGATCCACTATCCCTCCTCTTCACGGGTCAGAACCATCTCAGTCTGTCCTCTCTGACTTTGTCTCCAGGACGTCTCACCTGGACTGTCCCTCTGATGTCTCCTTTCTAATCCTGTCCCTCCTCCTCACTCCCAGAGAACATCTGAACATCTTCATCTCTGCCTCCTGTCTTCTGCTCAGAACCACCGTCTCTAAACCATCCAGCAGAACCGCTCTCAATCCATCTTGGAAACCTTTCCCTTCACTCCTGCTGCTCCTCTTCTGTCACAGATAACTCCTCACACCCTTCAGACCTTCTCTATACTTCTCCATCAGTGCAAACATCTCATCTGTAGTTCTCTGCCGTTGGAGAAGCTGATTTCTAAAGGTTCTGTTGGGTTTAGGTTCTCGTCCATCAGAATGACCTTCTCGGGTTTATGAATATACAATAATGGCAGCAGTTCCTTCACTCTCGGTCATATTTACAGTCTCGTTGGGGTTCTGCGACCTCTGACCGGTCCTCCAGTTCTAACATGCTGTCCTCCCTGCAGAACCATCACTCTGAACACGGAGGACGGCAACTTCTCCGTCTCGATGATGCTGTACAAAGACGAGGCCTTCGAGGACCGGTGGACCACGGTGCCGTCGCTGACGCTGGATGACGACATCTTTGTCAAAGTCTTCATGGTAAACAAACAAACACTAGAAGACGCTCATTGTCCAGCGCTATATCTGGACCAGGTTATTTCACGGGTTAAGCAACATGTTGTCTCGGTGCTGGAAATCTAACCCTTCCTCCCCGGACCACGTCGGAGCGTCTCGTCCTCCGGTCGGACCAGCTGCTGTTTACTGTTTACGGTTTACTGTTTACTGTGGATGAAGAGATGATTGTGTAAAGAGTTTGTTTGTGTCGCAGCTCCCGGCTCACCTGATGCTGCGTATGGAGCGCTGCTGGGCCACGCCGACCAGCGACCCCTACAGCAACATCCAGTACACCTTCATCAGAGACAGGTCTGCCTCGGAACGCTCTGAGCGAGAGTTTTTCTTTGTTGTGTAACAGGAGGAAACCCTCTTCTTGTAGTTGACGCAGGATGTTGATATCCTCGCGCTGCAGCGCTGTTGAAATCTGAAATCAGAGAGTTTGTTGCCCTGGGAGCAGACAGCTCTCAGAGCCGGGTCACGTGACTCGGCTCTGAGGGGCCGTGTGTGTTTCACTTCAACAGCTGTGCATGCCCCTGGCGACCAGGCAGTATTTGCTCCCGTTAGCAACAGCAGAGCGACGCCACGCCGGAGGGAAAAGAAAAATGGCGCCTGGTTTCGGTGTTGACACGATGGGCTCAGCGTTTACAATCCGTCACAGCAGCTCAGACCTGCCCCTGGTGTCGGCTCTTTAACGCACACTCTCTCACTCTAGATTGGAATCCGGCCCCCAGCGGGCCCCCCTGACTTGTTTGTCTCCCTGCCGTAGCTGCCCGCTGTTGTCGAACGGACGGACCCTGAGCGTGCTGAGGAACGGCCGGGGTCCTGATGCCACGTTCAGGATACAAATGTTCAAGTTCGTGGGCGACTCTTACGCAAACGTCTTCCTCCACTGCAATGTCCAGATCTGCCACAGCAGCGGGGGGCCGTGCCAGCCCGTGAGTGAGCGCTGCACTCGACAACCCCCCGCACACACACACACACACACACACACACACACACACACACACACACACACACACACACAATCAGGCCTGCTCAGAAAAGCAGCCTGCTATGACATAGTATTGGAGCCCCGCCCCCTAGAGTTTTGTGTGTTTTATATCACTCTGGGTTGTAGTTCACCTGATTTTTATTTTGTTTTTGCCCAACAGAACTGTTCCGCTGACGATGGATCATTGAGGATCCGGAGGGACGTCCCGCTGTCACACACCGTGTCTTATGGTCCAATCAGACGACTACTGACCCAGAAAGAAAAGCCCAGATTGAGTTCGTCATCTGTCGTCTAGAACTTTATCTTACCTTCGAAGCTTCTGTTTTCTCATGCAAAGCTTCATCCCCTCTGTAGGCGGAGTCCCCCCTGTGGAGACCTTTGTCCTCGGGGGGCTGCTGGTGGTCCTGGTGCTGATCAGTGGAGTGTTTGGGAGGTTCTGGCTTCGCTCCAGACGGTTCTACCCGGCGCAGCAGGCCCAGCTCACGCTGTCCAACATTCACCACATCTCAGAGGTGGCCTCATGAATCATCGGAGAGACGGACAAATACACAAACATGTACAGGTGTCATTTATGAAAGTACTGCAAGTATTTTATCCTTCATAGAATTTTACAATTTAATGAAGGTTTCCACCTCCATGTCGTTTTAGTAATTTTCCACATTTGACCGCATCTCAGAGGGAAATAATGTTTTATTGACTCAGTTATTTGTGTGTAAATAATAAATCTGTTGTAAACATAGCTTATCAAATAGTTAGCGTTAGCTACAGCTAGCTTTAAGATGCTGCTTACACAGAGATTCATAATAATAACAATCCAATAATGTAATATTATTACCCATTTTTTTATAAAGAGTACATCATGATATGTTAAATACTTTTTGTTCATAATAAATCTTTAAATACTAAAGTGTTTTCTGACATTCATTCATTTTCTGTAGCAACTTATCCTGGACAGGGTTGCAGGAAGGGTCTGGAGACTATTCCATCATATAAGATGTTTTGGAGTGGGTTCCAGGGAGAACCCACCCAAACATGTGGAGAAGATGCAAACTCCTCATCCTCAGGGACTGGAGACAAATGCATGTCTGTGACACAATAAAAGTGATTTATTCATAAAAAAGTAGTGTGAAGGAATCAGGTTAACACAGGTAGACAGTCTAACGTGAGAGAAGTCCAGTTGTCCTGTTCTGCTCCAGGGAGGAGGAGGAGGAGGAGGAGGAAGTCAGCTGGCTGAATGTGGGCAGTATTCCTAGTCTGAGTGAAGCGGGCATCAGCGCTCCACTCAACACCTGCAAAACAACAACCAGGAAAAAGATAACTCAGAATCTGGGTCAAGGGGACATTCACAACACAGGAAGGCCCAAAGGTCCCCGGGTGGATCTGAACCAGGAACCAGAAGCCTTCTTCCCAACTTCCTTATGATCAACAGTTGTGTTCATCCTGGATTAGGAAACATTTTGGATCTTTACTGCAGAATAACCCAGATCAGATAATTAAGTCCCAATTCTTTCTTTTCTTTTACATGTTTTCTGAATTTGGAGAATAAAGTCTGAATCTTTAGAATGAAGTCAGAGTGCTGAGACAAAAAATAGTTTTCTGAAGATAGAGTAAAAAAGTAGATTCCTTTCATATGGTCCTAAAACTTTTCCATAAGGTTCCACTCCTGCTATTCACATCTCAGCAACATTTAGAGTTGTGTTTGTGGGAAAAATCAACCAGTGTAATATTTGTTGTATTGATCTCTTGTCATTTGTTCTTGTATGATTTAATATTGTAAATTTTCGGCGGGCTGTTTCCCTATCCTCTGCATCTTCATTTCTCACACCAACCAACTGCATGTCCTCTCTCACCACATCCAGAAACCTCCTCTTTGGTCTTCCCCTTCTTCTCCTGCCTGGTATCCCCATCGTTCCACCGCTCCTGGTTATCTTCAACAAGTTCCCTGCTCCCACACCGGTTAACACCGTGATCAGTAGTGAGAGCAGGCACTCTGTCGTACGCTTTCTCCAAATCCACAACGACGCAATGCAACTCCTTCTGACCTTCTGTACATTTCTACATCAGCACTTTCAAAGCAAACGTCTCATCTGTAGTGCTCCTTCGTGTCATGAAACCATACTGCTGCTCGCACATTAGCACCTCTTTTCTTAACTTCCTCATCCCCCACTCCAATTTCCCCTTTCTTGTAGGTCATCGGGTCCTCTGTACATACCTCTCTAACTGCTACAGCTCTGTACATCAGCCTAGTTCTAGGTGTCATTATTGCAAATAGCTGATAAATAACATATTATACCAATTCGCCTAATTAGTGTCTGAACCAATAATGTCCAGCAAAGACAAGTCAGGACTGTGTCCATGTAGAGCAGCAGGGGTTTCCCCACTCAGTCTATTTCAGTGCTCCTTCATAGGTCTGCATCCATAAACATGAATGCCTGACGTCACCTGCGTGATGACGCAATACTGCAGCGACGCACAGTGGGATCAACACAAACGCCGACAGACTCAGCAGCAACACACTTAGCCGGTAACCGGCCGCAGCAAGTCCGCATTTAAGAAGATTTAAGAGACTAAATTATATTTGATGTCATGTTATAATATCTACTTAGCGGATATAAATATATAAATTGCAGGTAAATCCTCCTGGAGAGCCCAGGGACGCGGGTAAGCACTTTCTAGAAGCTAACAGCTAGTTAGCGCCTATGCTAATGCTATTTGTCTGCTTGCTGTTGTCCTTTAGTTTAAAAGTTACAAATTTATCGTTGAACTTTATGCTCTTATGATAAAACAGCACTCAAATAAAATCGCCATGACTCGTTGTTGACACCGAGGTTTTAAAGCTTTTCTAAAAGTCAGTAACGGCGTCTGTTGTTGTTTGTGTGTTATTCAACTGTTTGCTAACCTGTCAGCTAGGCTTGCGTAATGAAGTTGGCTCTTGCTGCTGCTTGCTGTAATAACTTGTCCTGTTTTGTTCTTGGGTTTTCAGTTGGCGCATTGTAATAGCTCTTTTAATAACCGGTTGTGTCATTCTAGTCGCCCTTGATTATCCGTAAAAGCCGTTCACACAATCAGCTAAGCTCCACACTAATGATCGAGTTCACCCTCGTGGTTCACTGCAGGCTTCGTGTCCAGTTCACCGAATAATCATAATAATAATAATAATACATTTAATTTATTATGCACTTTACATTTGGATCAAATCTCAAAGTGCTCACCGAATACGTATAGTTTTACTTTGAACCTTACAAAAATATAATTCATACGAAAACGTTAATATAGTAAGATTTTACTCCCACACAAGAGTTGGAGAGAAGCATTATTTTTATAATTACAAAGTATTTCAAGGTAGTATTGCTCATAAACTAGACCGTAAATGTATTTCATAATAGTTTTGTTTGTAGTATAACGAATACCTAAAGTTAGAAGAAAATGAATATTCTATATTTCGATAATGTATTTCAATGTAGTATTACTTTAGTAGTACATACTGTTAATTGTCTGTGTGGTAAAAGAACTTAGACCAAAAGTTTAAGTTTCACTTACTTCTTAAACAAAAGTATAAATTTCATACAGGCGTTCCGATCTTATGTTTCGATCTATTCAAGGTATTTAAAGGCATGATTACTCCCAAATTACACAAACAGTAGTTAATATTATGCTTCTTGCATACCTTCGCCGTAATCTCATAACACCTTTTGTTCAGCGGGTTTATTATAAACCTCAGAAAGCAGTCAGACTGTTTTTCTAGGAGAAGATGGCTGGCTTGACCACAGCACAGAATATGTCGAAACTCATTATTGGTCACTAAGCTCCATGAGCCTAAAGGGGCTTTGACCTGAAATCCTGGAAGAACCAGTGTCAACGTGAAACCTTAGAGGGGTGTTGTGACACCTTAGCCCGGCCGAGAGGTTTGGTAAACATGGAGAGAGAGAGAGAGAGAGAGAACATGTGCAGGAAGGAATGGAATCACATGGGTTGTGTCTAAGAGTTTCATTAACGGTAACGGCAGAATGATCCTACAGGAGTTACAATCTGTTTACAAAGATTGCATCATGATCCACTTATGATTGAATGAATTGTATCTATATATCGATATCTATATAGATATCGATAGATAGATACACTTCATTAAAAAAGTAAAATAGAAGTACACACCTACATTTAAATAAAGTTATAAAATAAGAGAAGAATATAAGAAAGTAGTTTAGTGGCATGTCCTTCAAAAGTCTTGAAGCGTCTAAAACTTCATAATATGGATTTCAGGCCTTAAAAGGACCAAAGTAAAATGCACTGGTATCATGCCCGGCGTCTTCAGACAGGTCTCAAATATGTTGACGCAGATTTAAAGCTACTTCATTCATGCCCATTTATGTTTATTCCTTGCTGACTTTGTTTCAGGGTTGTACCTTTTCGGCGCTGCAGCCATTCGGACGAGGGGCGCAATACAGTAAAAATGGAGGTCCTCCACTCCCATTGCCTTAAATGCATCAAAAGAAGATGCATGTTCAGACCAGAGGCGGGCGTGTCCTGCGATCTCATTGGCTGTCCCCTTGTGTGCGGGGCGGTTTTTCACCGCTGCAAACTGGAGGAACACCGCCTGCTGTGTCCGTACGAGCGGCTGCCGTGCCTCAACAGCGGATTTGGCTGTCCGTTCACAATTTTGAGGATCAAGATGGCGCGGCACCTCGAGACGTGTCCGGCAAGTATAGTGTGTTGCACCATGGAATGGAATCGCTGGCCTGTCAGCTATTCTGACCGCAAGTCGTATGAAAACTTGAGCAAGGACTTTGATGAGGTGGAGCAGCTAGACATGGCCTTGGCCCTGCAGGACCAGAGGATGTTGTTGGAGTCCCTGAAGGTTACGACCACTGTGTCGAAGAACGGGGATAAGGAAGTGGCCGAAAGGGACAAAATGTCCACGGCGTCAAGTCTACCGGAGCCGGTGTTGGCCAACGGAACTGTGGAGATGGAGGAGGAGCCCTATAACGAGCTGTACAGAGCTTCGGTGGAGACGAGCAGAAGTTTAGCGGTGGCGTTAGACATCCTCTCTAATTCCAAAGATATCGGTGTGATTGTTGGAAATGTAAATGGGGAAAATGGCGACATGAATGGAGGAAATGGTGACAGTCATAATGTTTATGGTGCCGAGGGCGGGAGGAATGTAGACATGCAGGAGAGTGACTCTGACTCTGAGTGTGAGCTGGGAGCAGTGGGTGGTGTAGACTGTGCAGTGGGGACAGAAGAGGAAGAGGGTGGTCTGGGCTGGGCAGAAGAAGAAAAGTATTTCATGGAGCTGCTTTTTAAAGAGAAGGAAGAGCTTGTGGAGGAGCCGATAAACGATTCCAGCGCCGTGTGGGCAGAGATGCCTCAGGAATACATGCCTGTTCTCGCGCTGGAACATCCCCTGCCTCAACAAGCACAGCTTTCCCCTCCGATGCCATTCCTGCTGTCTGATCAGGTTAGGAACAACTTCCTACAGCACTTACCTACTGAACTCAGGTACAGGTGTTTGGAGCGCAAACTACAGAACGTGGAAGTGCTCAGGGGGATAAGTATGTTTACCTTTAACGGGCGGCGGACCCTTCTGTCGGACCCTTACTTGTTTCGAGCAAAGATGGAGGACAAGTCGGTCGACACGTCGGACCTTGAAGTAGCAGATGATCCCTTGGGCCTCCACGGCATCGATCTCATCACCGCGGCTTTGCTCTTCTGCCTGGGAGACTCGCCTGGAGGCCGAGGAATCTCAGACAGCAGGTTCGTGGATGGCTACCACATTGACTTTGGCACTCAGACATTCTCCTTCCCGTCAGCCATTCTCGCAACCAACACCATGGTGGGAGACATCGCCTCAGCCTCGGCCTGCGATCACGCCAGCCCGCAGCTTTCCAATCCCAGCCCCTTCCACACTCTCCGACTGGACCTGGTGCTGGAATGCGTGGCCCGGTACCAAACCAAACAGCGTTCCATGTTCACCTTTGTCTGTGGGCAGCTGTTCCGGCGGGACGAGTTCTCGTCTCATTTCAAAAACGTTCACGGGGATATCCACGCCGGACTGAACGGCTGGATGGAGCAACGCTGCCCGCTGGCCTACTACGGCTGCACCTACTCCCAAAGACGGTTCTGCCCGTCCGTGCAGGGCTTCAGAATCATCCACGACAGGCATCTCGGCTCCTTCGGGGTCCAGCCCGGTCTGCCCTTGAGAACCGGGGACCACCCGCCGAGGAGCAGCCCCTGCTTTGACTCTCAGAGCGACCAGTTCAGCAATCTTCCATTTGAGGTGTTGCAGCATGTAGCCAGCTTCCTGGACAGTTTCAGCTTGTGCCAGCTGTCCCGGGTGTCCCGCACCATGAGGGACGTTTGTGCCAGTCTGCTCCAGATGCGGGGCATGGTGGTCCTGCTGTGGGACAAGAAGCGGCGTCCTGATGGCTCTTCCTCCTGGCAGATCACGGACAAGGTCAGACTTTTGTCCCTATTTTTAAAAAGGACATAAATAAAACATTTTTTATGAACACATAATTGATATAATCCAGGAGAAGTAATAGTTTGTCTTCTTGTTTGTCCTTCAGGTGTGGCGATTCAGCACGGCTTTCGGCACGGTGAACGAGTGGAAGTTCGCCAACATCGCCAGCATGGCCGACCATCTGAAGAAGTGCAAGTTCAACACGATCTCTCGCCGGGAGGAGGCCATCCCGCTGCCATGCATGTGCTTCACCAGGGAGCTCACGAAAGAGGGGCGGTGTTTACGCTCCGTCCTGAAACCAGTGGCGTGAAATACTCCGATTGGACTCTCCGGCGTTTACAGACGATAATCACTTCCTGCCTCAGATACGCATCAGAGCTTAGAAAGAGTTGTTCCTTGTGCCACGGTGGAAAAAGGAAATCCAGTACGGGTGGATTTATACTTGAGTGGAGGCGATGTGCTGCAATCCCAGGTCGGGCCTGTGGAATAGAACCTTTCTCTGTAACATAACATTCACCCGGCGCCATCTGGGCCCAACAGACGCAAAGAGAAGCGGCGCAGACGGGGGATAAATCACGTATGAGCAATAAATCCTCCGCCGAATATTTTTGCTGTGCCTCGCAATCCAGTAGAGATGGAAAATCCGTCAGCGGTCACGAGTCAAGGAGAGTAGCGGTCTGAGCGACGGCGTAATCTGTGAATCGTTAATCCCAGACGCCAGCCGTCCGAACATCCGTCAGTCAGGTGGTTTGAGAAGAGTTCAGGGTTTGTTTTTACTGTCATTTATATTCTTTCTGCTTGAATATGGAACATTGGATTTCAATTCTTAATAATACACAACAAATTCAAAGTTTACAAACTATATAATGGTTTCATAGCAATACACTCGAGTTTTTAAGAATGTGTTTTTGTTTCTCTTCATGACGCTACAAACGGCTAATCCTGCTAGCCACTGAACATTATGTCACTATAAAAACACAGGAACGAGTGAAGGATAAAAATGTGGACTAACTTCCTGCTAAAAATCACCGACTACTTCCTGTCACTGACATGGCACACAATTATTTAATGACTTCTAATTATAAGTATTCGATGATAGGAACTTTTCTCTCGTTTAGAAACCAGGACTGTCAGGTGATTTACTGAGACAACAAAGTTATTGAATTAATTACATGGTTTGTAAGTAATTAACCCAAATGAATCACGTGTGAAAAAGCATTTGTGATAGTTTGAATTCAAATGTTTGTTTGTTTTTATAGTAGTAGAGCGAGAGGAAGGTCATTCACACCAAACATCACAACTTTTATTTCACTCTTTATACCCGTTTGTGGCCATAAAAATCAAAAATGCGTCTGTCTAACGATGGTGTTATATCGTCTGTGACTCATTCTCAGCACAGACAAACATACCGCCAGTTTCTGTCACCGTTTAAGTTTTAGTATTTGTCATGTTTAACTTTAGCGACTGTGGACATTAAAAGTTCAGTGATTTTGCAGAACGCGATGAATCAGCGTTGTTTTTCCCCCTCGCATTAATTTGAACGGTTTCTGACGTTGCTGTAAAGTCGTGTATGCAGACGACTCTGCTTTCTTCACCTCGTACTGATCCGCATCACTAAGAACCCGTCTTCTCCCGGTGTCTGGCTCTGGTTTGTCCACGTAGATAAAGTTTGAAACTTTAGTTCTCTGAGGCGAGCGGCTGCTCTCACTAGCCGCTACGCTTCCCGCTAACACTCCTATTGTTTACGTGTTTTCTGATGGCAGCCGTGTAATAGTGGCTGAGGCGGGGAATCGTGGCGTGTCGGAGAAAGGGTTCTATTGAAATGGCTCCTCCCTCCTGATGGTTCTTCATTGGTAGCAGTGTACAGAAGTTTGAACTAGAACCTTCTCTGACTTTGTGTAAATAATCAGATGGCTTTGATTTTTTATTTTTATATCTAAAGGTCAGTAGAGAACATCCGCCCTGCTTCTAACTGGACCAGCTCACTGGTGTCTGGGTTTTATCTTCAGAACCCCCAGCCTGAGCTGCTGTGTCCCGCTTTAACACTAACACTGACCAAACATCCGTGCACCATGTGTTCTACAGGATCGCCCCACTGTGTTTTCTGTGGGTGTTGATTTTTGGTCACCACCGCCACCATCATCATCATCATCATCATCATTATGTTCTTGGCGGGTTGCAGTGGACACAAAGATGGTCCATTCTCGTCCTAATCTCACCTCTGACTCACAGGCTGGCACCTCAGTCAGGGGAGAGATGACGTCATCCAGCGCTGTTATGACCTCCACCAGGAGTGTTTACGTTGTTTGTAGGATTTATACAGAAATCTAAATGTAGAATGTAACCCGTCAGAATCCACCAGCGGTTCAGGCCGGATACAGACCCAAATCAGGCGTAACGGCGAGTCTTCGTCCATTTTGAAACCCACCTGGGCCACCTTGAAACACTGTGACGCCTGATTTTCCCTGAATGCAGCCTCGGTGACCAGAACGTTTCCTTCCACCATCGGACCCTGCGGGCCGGGCGTTCCCTCTCCCCTCCATCGTCACCTCATTATTTATTCCCGCTGTGTTTTCTTCCACCTCACGTCAATCCGCTTCAGATGTTGTCGGCGTCCCACGTTTGTTTGTTTTTTCTCCCAGCAGATTCATCCGCGTGCGGGTGGCGCCGTCTTAGAGCGCCCGGTCAACCAGTATCAGTATTATAACGGCGTGCAGCACAAGTTAGAGAAGGACCTCACGTCATTTCAGGTTTAAAATGACAGAGTCAACTATTGGAGTAAAAAAAAAAAGGTGTGTGTTTGTTTTTATATGTGGGTTTATGCGACGTCAGAACTAAAGTGTGTTTCCTCTGACAGTCCCACCATCATCCACGTGTGTTTCTCTTCTTGTTGTTCAGCACCGGTACTTTTCTTTGGAAAGGAAACTCTGGTGTCTGGATTAGTGTCTGGTTGATGGATTGATCTGCACATGATGAAGGCGTGTACTGTAAAACGTTTCTCTGGCTTCACTCCCTCCTCCTTCATTTGATTGGTGGTTTTTGCATGCGAGTTTGATGTCTGCATCATTTTGTCACGGTCCGGCTGCAAAACCCACACACACGGTTTTAAGTCTCAGGTGCATCAGCTGATCACATGACCTCAGCCTCCAGGTCAAAGATCGGCGAGGAGCAAATAAATCTGTTCACGGTTTTTAGTGAGGCGGCGTTTGGAGGCACCTGCAGTGTTTTAACACTTTAATCGTCATTTTTAAGTGTTTGTTCACTCCTGCTTTTCACCCCAGAAGGCCAGATTCATCTGTTTGACCTTTTGAGGCGTTTTAATAAAGAGACTGTTTATAAAATGTGTCTTTTTGTTCTTTTATGTGTAATGAACTGAAAGGTTGTTTTTATTTAGGGAATCTTAAAATGTAAAACTGCTTTGCTGACAAAACCCTCGCTAGAAAACAATCATGCACTTAGCATTTAATACAGGGAAAAATATTTATTTATCATTTTAAAAAAGGTTATTTAAAGGGTTAACACCTTAAAAGTGTATAAAAATGGTTGGTAGTTGTGTTTGACAATGGATCCAAAAAGAGAGTTTTGACCTCAGGGAACTATTTTAGTATGTGAATATCACCTTTGTCCAGGAGAGGGAGCTAAATGCGCCGTCCACCAGAACACCAGATCTGTGGGTCCAAACACCCACAGGTTCATCTTATATGAAGCTTCCAGGACCGTCTCCAGGTGATTCCACCTGCGCACACTTATGACATCACAGTGCGGCGTCACGCTGCCAGTAAATACCCGCCACAAACCACAGCGCCGCTGAGGAAGTGTGATCATTCCAGCCCATTACGACACAGAGCACAGGCTTTTTATTCTGCAAAGACCCGCGGATGCTTCCTGTGCTGGTAGGTGGGAATTCCCCTCCACCCTTCCTCCACCCCTCCAATGATGATGCTGCGACTCTCTTTAATGACACTGTTAACACAACAACCCTGCTGTGCAAACAGAACACACACCAAACTCGCCTGAGCAAACACTCGTGTTCCTGTCGCTCCACCGCCGCGTGGAACAAAAGTGATGACACCTGCAGCCAGGACCAAGATCCGGTCACTTTGTGACCCGGTAAATCAGGAGAGCACAGCTTTGAAGACGAGGCTGAAGAGTATTGAGAAACGTTGAACTCTCGCCTTCAGCTGGCACCGACACCAACTATTTGTCGGGAGTGGCTGACAAATAGTTTCACAATCCACACACACCCACATCGCCTCCCTTCAGAACACACACCATCCTGAGACTGGAGGTCATGACTGCATCCCCAGCTGCTGCTGCTGAAGAAGACTGGGGTGGAGGATGAAGACCTGGTGGGCATTTAACTACTTTGAGTCCTACTTAACCCCCTAGCCCACATTTTTGATGAGTGAAGAAAATAGGGAATCAGGAAGGTTTCAGGATCAGTAAAGATGAAGGGAGAATAGCTTTAAAGAGGATGAAGAGCGGAAATGCGGTTGGTCCTGATGACATATCAGTGGAGGTATTTAACTGGATTGTTAAAACCTTATCTTGGAGAGTGAGATGATGCCAGAGGAATGGAGGAAAGGTGAAGAGAACGAGGCAGATGTTCAGAGCTGCAGCCGCTCCAGAGGTATAAAAGCGATGAGCCCCACGATGAAGATTGAAGAACAGCAGTTAAAGGTCGAGGTTAAAAAAAACAAAAAACAGGTGACAAGTTTGTGAGCAGCCGGATGGTTTCATGCCACGAAAGAATTATACAGATGAGACGTTTGCTGTGAGAGTGATTTTAAACAAAATTGTTCCTCATAGATTGTTACGGACAAAAATGTCCCCATTAAAACAAAGACATTTTGATCACAACGTCACCAGAGAAGGAAATCATGTGTTCACTCTGGAATCTACGCTTTAAAAAATACATCCAAGTAAATCTGAAGGTGCCATTTTACATTATTTAGTACAAAAGAGAAACAAATCATTTCTTAAAGTACAAGATTAAGTTAAGTTAAGTTAAAATCCTGAAAATGAATCAATATTTGACAGTTATGACTGACGTTAATTAAAGATATTAAGTTTGTAAAAGCTTTAAATAATATTGGAATATAATGGACGTATAATAGTTTGACAATTTAAATAGACAATTTAAGGAAGGGGGCATTTTATGTTCTGTAAGGTAGTGAAAGTTATTAGCTTTTTTTATCGAACTCTAATACTTAATAAAATATTTTTTAAAAAAGCATCCAAATCAGTGAAATGAATAATTATTGAACTATCTGACACTTTTAATCACAAAAATAAACCACTTAACATTAAAGACATGGAATTTATTTTTGTATTTTTGCTAGAAATACGACAAAGTGGTATTGAAATGGTTACGGTCCTGAAAATCCGTTAATAATTTATATTTTAAGGTTATGATAATATCAGACGTTAGTCAAAAAGTCGACTCAATGAAAGTAGAAATAACGATTATAAAAAAGTGGATGTTAATGGCCTGAAAGAAGACACGGGTTTAGCTAAAGTAAGTTAAATTGAGGCGCAAACGCTGAAGTACAGGGACTACTTTGTGTCCACAGTTAATCACACACACTAAGAGGTCATGCGGAGTTCTCCAGGGCTCAATTCTGAGACCTCTTCTGTTTGAAAACCTCCCGTGGATTCAGATTATAGAAAACTATAAACCATGTTTCCACCCGTATGCAGACGACACTCACTTTTACATTCCACAACCATCTCAACATCGCCGCTGACACGGCAGAAATAAATGTTGCTTTCATTTTTGACGCTTTGAGCGAGTGACGCAGGTTAGCCAAAAAGATCCTGCAGTGAAATCCCAACTAATAACACAAATAGAGCGCCGTAAACATTTGTGTGATGTTTGTTTGTACACAGCATTAACTCTAACAATAAATGTGCAAATAAGAAATCTCCACTGTATTCTGTCTGTAATGTCGCTAAATACAACGTTATGGTCAGCCAGTTAGCTTAGCTTAGCACAGCTAGCTATCCCACATAAGATACATAATATCTGCGTAAAAAGTCTGGGACCTTTTTCACCTGGATTTGTATCAGCGTGAAAAATAAGGGTTTCCATGACAAACTAAAATCTGTCCCGTTGTCACGACAACAGCGTTATCAGAGCCGGAAAACGAAAAACTTTTGAAAACAGGAAGTGGAACCTTTTGAAAAATTGGTGACACATCCTAACTTCCTTTATCACTTCCTGGATCTGAACTGTCCTGTTTTGGCGCACTGTTCCTTTAAAACACGCTCTTAGACGTTTATTTACATTGTTGAAATATATTGACACAGTTTGAAGCTGGTTGTTTTAGCACCGACCTCAGAGTCCCGCTTGACTTGATCTTTTTTTTTTTAATAACCTTGCACAGCTGTTGTCAGTCAGGAAGTGCGACGCCCCGATGTAGAGATGCGGTTTGTAACGTTTGGACGGGGGCGTGACCTTTACGCCGCTGCTGCTGAGAAACGGACTCATTTGACCAGAATAAATAAGAAAAACAGAAGTTCTGTAAACGGAAGCGCTGGTTGCGGTGAGGAAACCCTCAGTGGCAGCAGGGGAAGCAGCAGCAGAAGAGCTTCTTGCAGGGGTTGTTCTTCTTGTACTTCACGGCCTTCTTGATCTGAACCGTCGCCGTGGCGACGTAGTCCTGCGTGGAGCACACGTGGGCCTCGATGTTGTCCAGCATGAAGCCCTGCTCCTCCACCAGCAGGGCCAGCTGGAAGAAGATCTCCTGAATGTCCCTGATGCGGCTCTCCAGCTCCAGCAGCTCCTTGTGCCGGGTCTCGATCTCGTTGAGGGCCGATCTGGCCGTCCTCCCCTCCAGGAGGAGGTTATCGGAGAAGACGTTCCACTTGCCCTTCTCGATCATCTCGTCGATCTGCTCCCTGCTCACCTCCTTGCCCATGATCTCCGCTTGCCTCTGGATGCGGGTCTTGCAGTTCTCCCTCTGGACCATCTCCGCCTCGTTGTACTCGGTCATGGCTTCGTGGAAGGAGGCGGTCATGGAGACGTACTGCGTGCGAACCATGCGAGCCGTTGCCGACGTGGGACCGTGCTCCTCCTCCACGTACTTCTTCAGCCTCCCCAGCTTCTCCAGCCGAGCGAAAATGGCCTCCCCTCTGGCCTTGATGTCCCGGCTCAGAGCGCTGGAGTCCCGTTTGATGCTGCTGATCCTCCTGACGGACGTGAGGAACCTGGCGTTCTGCTTCCCAAGACGCCTCACGTCCATGCGGAGGAGCACAATCTCCTTCCTCAAAGCCTGGACCTCCTTGTAGAGGCCGCCCATCACGTCCTCTCCTTCGAACACCACGGCCTGTTGCTCCAGACCCTCCTCGTCATCCTCGGCAGTGAAGACCTCGGGCCAGGCCTCCTCCCCTGCAGGTTTGGAGGTCTGCAGCTCAAACAGTCGGTCTCTCATCTCACCTGCCAGAGGAGCGAGGAGGAAAAGACGGACATTTAAGCTGAAGCTAACACTGATGTCATGATCTCCTCTAGATGAAGATGAAGCTTCACCTCCAATCAAGACATTCCATCAGATGATACCAACATCAAACCGAAAGCAACTGAAATTGTAAAATGGTTTCCGTCTGTTTTCTACTTCCTGTCTTTAGTGCCAAGCTGATGAAGAGGTTCAGATGTTCTCTGGGAGTGAGGAGGAAGGACAGGATTAGAAAGGAGACATCAGAGGGACAGTCCAGGTGAGACGTCCTGGAGTCAAAGTCAGAGAGGACAGACTGAGATGGTTCTGACCCGTGAAGAGGAGGGATAGCTGCAGGCGGGAGAAAAAGGGGAGGAGCAAAGAGGAGGTTTCTGGATGTGGTGGGAGGACTGACGACCTCTAAACGACCCTGAACCAGAGAAACGCTTACAGAAAATGTGGGAGAATGGACTTTTGCACCAAAGTCCCGCCTCTTCTGGACATATAGCCAATCATAATATAGGAAGTTGGAGTGACAGTTGGTGTAGCCAATCAGATTCGTCACACTCGATGGATCCAGATGGAAGATTCAGGAGAAGATTTACGTCAAAGACAAATACGATGAGGTCAGTTTTAATGACACCTTCATACCAAACCCAACATATGTTTTACATCTTCATCGTTACTATTCACCTCACGTCTTCCACTTTTCACTGCGTCTACTACCACATATATGAAAAATGATACATCAAAATGAGCAGCTTGATCAGGATTGGTCTGTTACTTCAGTAAATATCAACCGATTTAACAGTAAGTGCAAAAAAAAAGGAATATCCTGAAAAATGAATGGAATTCAGTTCATGCTGTAACCGTAGCAACAAAGTGTTTCACACAGAGAAACAGTCCAGGTTCACACAGAGAAACAGTCCAGGTTCACACAGTCAAACAGTCCAGGTTCACACAGAGAAACAGTCCAGGTTCACACAGAGAAACAGTCCAGGTTCACACAG
>VRLP01001777.1:0-112646 GCA_009660295.1 Lophius piscatorius | reverse complement strand
TCACACATAGTAACAGGTTACTCACAGAGAGATACAGATTACTCACACATAGTAACAGATTACTCACACATAGTAACAGATTACTCACACATAGTAACAGGTTACTCACAGAGAGATACAGATTACTCACACATAGTAACAGACTACTCACACATAGTAACAGGTTGCTCACAGAGAGATACAGATTACTCACACATAGTAACAGACTACTCACACATAGTAACAGACTACTCACAAAGAGTTACAGATTACTCACACATATTAACAGATTACTCAAACGTAATAATAGATTACTCACACAAAGTACTAGATTACTCCAACATAGTAACAGGTACAATGTTATTGACACTGAGGATTCATTATTCGAGTTCTTTTTTGTCCATAGACACCAAAATGATGCAAATACTGGAAGATGTGGTGATATCGAAAGTCTTTTTTTAGGTATATAATTGAGGCAAGGCTGAATTTAAAACGACCATTGGGTATAAGAGGTGAATCTATGCTGTGAATTTCTAAGTTCTTCAGGTGATATGTGGCGTATTGAACGTGGTGTAATGGAAAGTAGTAAAATGAACCAGTCGACCAGCCGGACCCACATTTAAAATGTCACGGCACAATATGAAGACTATGAATCAGAATAGGTAAAGTGGGTCCACACTGTCGTGGTGCAAATTAATTATCCAGTACCAAATATGGACTTAAGTGCGCACAGTGAATTGTAAACTCCGTATCATGAGAAAAACCCTGACAAAGTATCGATGTTGAGTCAGGTTATTTTTTTTTCTTCTCTAAATGAGCATTCTGATGTATTCATTACAGTCCATCAGCGCCGAGTTCATCGCTGTGTGATTTATACAAACAATTAATAAATGAATGAAATAGATCAACTCACATACTCAGTAGAATGTAAACACAACATATAACTAATGAAAAATCTATACAAAAATGAAAGTAAAATGGAAATTGATCAATTCATATGGTGTGTAATATTAATATAAAATGATGAAACTGAGAGTTCAAAAAGGTCAACTATATGTAGGCGGTGTTTCTGATCACTTCCCTTATTATTTA
Source organism: Lophius piscatorius (assembly GCA_009660295.1). NCBI lineage: Eukaryota > Metazoa > Chordata > Actinopteri > Lophiiformes > Lophiidae > Lophius > Lophius piscatorius. Next base: position 111,575 of record VRLP01001777.1, on the reverse strand, counting down.
TTCAAATAAATATTTAATCATCAGTGATTTGTGGTCCTGCATAGTGGTATACAAGAATGTTCCTGGTTCAATTCCACCTGGGGCTTTTCTGTGTTGAGTTTGCGGTTCTTCTCATGTATACGTAATTAGTTGTTTGTTTGTTTTGGCCCCGTGATAAGTTGGCGAGGATGTAGCCCGCTAGGATAGTCTCCGGCCCATGCTCTATCCTGAGTAGAATAAGCGGGTCCAGAAAATGACTGTATGAATATTTTATTATCGTTTCAATATTTTCTGTTCACACCCTTGCAGTACCTTTACGGCTCACCAGGGGGCCACCACTGCAATAATGCATTACTGTAATGAAGTGATGCATCTTAATAGGTTTTTCAATTATATGTCTCAAAAAAAAAAAATTTGCAACATGCAAATAAAGTCAATTTCTACAAGTCAACCAATAATTATTAATGTGTCTTTAGTGTCAATGTGCATCTCCTCTATTTTCTATTTCAATCTTATTTTCTACAGTTGCTACAAGATGTTGGAGCTGCCATAACATCTAAACTTCCCCTTGTCGGGATTAATTACGTTTCCTCTATTCTATTGTATTCTATTCTATTAACTTCAACAATATATATAGAACACAAAAAACAACTACGCTGCATTAATTAAAGATTATGTTCCGAAGTCCATATTGAAGAACAAAATATGAAGTATAACATATAAAGCTGAATAATTATGTTAATATTATTTTCTTTGAAGACTATGCACGGATGTGCAATAAGTTCAGGAAACTCTTTTAAAAACAAAATAAACATCATTAATTCATATATTTTCTCTTCTCTTACGACTTCTTACAAACCAACTCTGTACCAAAACGACTTCACTTTCTCGTAACAATGCGAATGATTTATGTTGCATTGAGCTCTACCTGCATGCGCACCAGCAGATTCACAAAATAAGTTTAATGGTCTGTAATGAGAATTCCAGTCCAGGCTGCAGACATCAGAACTCAAGCCCGCAGATAAAACCTTGACCTTTTCAGCTCGCGCCTTCTCTAGGTAATCACCCAATTGCTTCATTTTAATCGGAAACTCTCATAAGCATGAGAAAATGGAAAATCGAGTGAAGTCATTAGCATAAAATGAAACATTTCATGCTCATATTTGCGACACTGAATAAATACGAATGTGCTACTTTGTACCGGTTTAGTAAAACATGGAGAAACGTGAAGCTTAAAGGTGCAGTGCGTTAAATTCATGGGTACCTGAACGGTGTCTCTAGAGAGAGATTTTAATTAACAAGAAAGGCACAAAACGATGAAGAAGAACAAGAGGATGGATTGGTTGGTGCTTGTTACAAGCTTTCAAAGTATCAAACTCGACGTTTAAAGATCGTGTCGGGAGGAAAATTATCAAATACATCGTAATTGGCATCCTGATTCTTGGTTGGATAAAAAAAAATTCAAGTTACCTCGGCATGTGCGAAACTCAAGTTGGCTGGAAAGACGTCACATGATCAGATGTGTAAACGTAAACACAGGTCCGCTTCCTGATTGTGTCCATGACGGAATAAAACGTAATGTTAGCGTCTGAAAATGGTGAAATTATCGTACGTTCTGTAGTTTTTGGCGCTACTGATCTTACATCTGTGATTGAACCAAAGACCTTACAAGTGGACGAATACGCAACCTCCTGAGCCAAAGTCACCTAATTACAAACTGTTAGCGTTTATGAACAGGCAAAGCAGCTAGCGAATGTTACCAATAAAAGCTACCACGACCTATATGTAAGCTTTGACCTATAGTTTTACAGAGTAAATAGAATAAAATAAATATATCTAAAGGGACCTTGTCCCTTTACAGGAGATGCAATGTTTTCTTTTTGTTTTACTCAAGGTCTTTTTATTTGTATTTACTAACAAACAACTACAAATTGCAATAAACTAGTTGCAGTTAAAACATATGTCCCAACTCGCACTACCGCTCCAACAAAGCCCCACGCCCCTTCTACAGTTTTGATTATAAATAAAAAGAAATGTTTAGAAAACAGGGAATTCAAGTTCCTAACAAATAAGCTGGGATCATCAGTATAGAAAATATATACCCAAGTTAATGGCGTCTGCTTTTTCAATACGTGTTGAGAAGCGTTTCCGTATAACGTTAAGATTCTGTCGATATCCTTGTGTGGAATAAAAAATTCACTCCAAGATCAAAACAAGAGCATTTTCCCTTCTTTTTACAGAATATTCGATGACATCATTCTGACACTTGAAGGCCATCGTAGATTCTCCCGCCACGCTTGAGTAAGGAGAGGTGAGCTGAGGTGCAATATAAGTTGAAATCCAGAACTTCCACACTAGATGCCTCCAAAGTTTTTGCACTGCACAGAATGGTTATAAATCCATGTTGTATCTTTTTGGCAGCACTGAGTTCTAACCTGCAGATCCTGACCCGGTGCTAATGACATCACACTCACTTCGAAGTGATTGACACGTCAGAAACGCACCGATGATGTTAATAAACCATGACTCACATGGAATGTTTTGATATTATCTGGGAGCAACATTGTCGGCGGAAGTGGCGCTGCTCTCGTCGGGAGACAGAGTGACTGTAAATGGAAGAGAAATGGACATATCGGCAGAAATAGAGTTATTTAATGTGAGTTTGCCTTCATATAGAGAGAAGGAAGAGAGGCAGGCAGGGAGACGGAGAGTTTTTCTTCCGCCACGTACAATTTCACGACACTTAAGTGATTCTCAATCCCAGCATGCCGCAGCCTGCCACTGCCATGACAGATGCTCTGAAATTGAATATAGATTTCGGTGAGCGAGGCAGGCGTGCCTGATGAATCTCAATTTGCTGCTGTCCATATTTCATCGTCGCTACTGTGGATGGCTCAAGGAGAGGCGCCGAGAGGACTTTGGCCGCCTTTGCCAGGGTTGTCAGTTGGCTCGCGTCGAATGATGATCGCTACTTCATGAAAGCCCATATTTATCCCGCGCTAATTCATGGCCGACGTCATTTTATTGCCAAATTGTACATCGGTTAGTGGCAAATGAATAGTCGTTTCAGTTTCGCCCATGACGGGTGCTTAAAATGCAAAAAGGGCCATTCAACTGGCAGTATATTCTCTCCAGGCTAGTGTATGGGCCATGGCTGTAAAGCCACGCCGACTCTCGCTCTGTAGATAAAACACGGCTCTTTATAGGGTAACAAATACATAATAATGGGTAGTATTTGGTACTAGGACTATAAAGGTAACCACATTTTAACCTGGATTACGATTTGTGCCTCCTACAATTAAATGATATAATACATTATATTAATGATGCAGGGATATTTTTGTATGCAGGCTACATCGCTAAGCAAATCCAGCACACCCGAAATCCCCACCTTCCCAAATACAGCCATTTCCTGCCTATGCAAAACGTTTTTCTGAGTGCAGTCCTGGCGAGTAACCTCAAAATAATATCACTCATACACAAGAAATAGAAGGGGCTCGAAATTAATATTAAACATCCAGAGGTACAAGAAGGCGAAGAGGTTTTTCCTCAAAGCATCGTCATCATCCGTCGTTGGAGTTTTTCTGATTTAGGGCGAATGATGTTTAACCAAGATCCGATCTTAAACCCATAAATCAACCAATTTGTTCAAATAAATCATCACAAAGAACTGAATGATGGCAAGAAAACAGAGAAAGACATTCTTAAAATCAGCTGTCCATGAACTCAAATGTCCATAATGGCGAACACAACGAGTGATGAAGGCTTCAGGTAAATGATCAACACACCGGACAAAAGGTATGGGTTCCATTCGTAGCATTAGCCGCTTTGTCTGTAAAACTTGGAGTGGAAATCGAGAGGAATCTCACAGCTGGCGAAGTCGTTGTCACGATCTGAGATCTATGGTCGAGCAGAACAATAGAGTCACACGTGACTGTAGTCAGTTCAATAAATCAATAAATAATTTTGTTAAAGGGCGGAGCGGTCATCCACTGAAAACGGTTGGTGGTTTGAACACTGTAGTCTGCAGGTCAAAGTGTCCTTGAATGTTGGTTCTTCTTGTGAAGTCCTTCCAGCAGACTAGAAAGGTGTTATATAACTTCTGGGGCCTCGGCATTGACCGAAATAACTGGGATTATCATTTTGGCTATATTCGTGCAGCCTCACTCAATTTATTTAGTTATTTGTCGAGTCAAATGTCAGGAATAACTACAGGATAAATATGTTTGGATGTAAAATTTATAGCCAATGGCTAATTTTGCAATATCAGTCCCTGGTTGGGCTTTAAATTCTAAAGAATCATCATAAGTTATGAGCATTACTACAATTAAAACACTTAAAATAAGGCACATGGTAAAACATGTTATTCTTAGTGCAGTGTATGTGATGCGATACAATATGTATATATTATTTTTACCCTTTAGCTCAATATTACTGCCTATATCAAATGTCGTTTCACAATTAGTAATAACATTTTAAAAGAACTAGATCCTCGCTGTCGTCCCCGGCTGAAAAGGTATATCCCGAAAAGTCCCCAGTCCCCTGCGTTTTGAAAGCAATCCCCCTGATTGTACTCCTACAATTTAATGTTGGGTTATGTCCGCAGTATTTTTGTCGAAAAAGAAGCTCCATGAAGTGAATAAAATATAAACTGTTTTGAGAAAAACATGATAAAAACAAGATAGATCTCCTCGGGTCCATTGACCAAATTTGGACTAAATGAGATCAATGGTTAAGAAATTATGAGCCAAAAGTTTTTGGTCCTAATCCTTCCCCTTGTGTTGGAACTATGCATTATACTGTAAATCTTCCTCAGTCGATTCATAAGCACCAATTTTGGACAAAATCGGGCCGATCTTTATGGAGTTATGTCGCAAAAACTGTGTTTTTTGTATAAATGATCCCCCTAGTGAGTGAAACATGAACTATTTGAGAAAAAACACACTGAATTAAAGAAAGATCTCCTTGAATCTATTTATAGACCATATTTGGATTAAACCCGGATTAATGCCTGTGAAATTATGACCCGAACAAAAACTCCACCTAGTGTCAGAAACATACGACCGAAAGTTTATGAAATCAATCCAGTTTTTTTTCTCGCACTGAGGTCTAAGTCAACATCAAGTTTGAAAATGATCGTGGCATAGTTTTTCATAAAAACACAAAAAATATGAACTGTTAGAGTCAAATATGATATAAACGAGATAAATAAACAAGAACAAAACTTATGAAGATAAAACTCCCCCTAGTGTTGGAAATTTACAAGCGACCTTTTTTCCAGAATCAATCCAGTTCTTCCTCACACTGGGATCTATGTTGGTATAAAATGTGAAAATAGTCCATCAAACCGTTTTTGAGCTCTCACCGACGCATCTGTCGGATGCGTCGGTGATGATCACATGATATCCCTGACTTTTTCGCGAACAGGAATAGAATACATTAAAGCACGTATTGGACGACTGAAAACAACATTGCACACGTTGCTCTTTGGAAGAGTGTTGCCCAAACTATCATGTTGCCCTGTGGAGAAACCGCACAATTTCGACTCTTCACTCAATCCGTTCCTTAGTTTAACCCCCAGAAATTGAAACACGTCGGTATTTTACATCGGTTCTAACGTTATTTCACTTTCTATTACGTTCGGTTCCTCCTCCAATTCCTGTACGCTGTACCTTTAAGAGAGGAAAAAGTCCACCTGATGTCGGTTGCTCAGCAGTGGGAGCCTGTAGAAATAGCGAACAGAAGGTTGAGGGTTGAACAAGTGTACAAAGGGTCCCCAGGGTGCTTGAGGGGCCTTCACTGCTGTGTACCTGCCGCTCTATTTATAGCCAGGTGTGGTATACTGATAAAACGGTCGCTATTGTTTTGTAACAGAGTTGCTCTTGGGTAGATTATGTCATCACTCGTCTAAATCTTTGCTTTGACTCATTGTTTTCTTTTATCTTAGAAAGCCCCCTTCAGTCAAAGATCCTTTCTCCATCTTGGCCCGATGTGAGAGTGTTTGACTCTTGACGGTTTTTATCACCGTCGCTGAAAGTGTACATGTTGTCTCTGCTTAGCGAGACCCTGAATTAAGACGTGGACCAACAAGCTCGATTTGTGAAGGCACGAATGGTTTGGAGGCTAATCCTGATCCAATCCTCGGTAAACACACAAGAGGGATGAAGACATCTGAAGCCTTTGCACACATCTGCGAAAGCTGACGTCGGTCTTAAGGACAATTGGACTTCCTGATTATCAGAGGAGACAATACCTCTGGAACTTTTGGTCCTGATGTTCCGCCCGGATCATCTGGTAGTGGGAGGAATTCATCAGAACCAGTGTTACACCTTTAAATCCGCTTTTGGATGGATCTCTATGAGATTTTAAACAGAAAACAGTTCTGGCGCTCCAACCCCAGAACCACAGAGCTTCCAACTGTAATAAATCTAATTCTAAAGAAAATGGAGATATTATAGAAGCTTCAGGCTGAACAACGGTACCAAAGCCAGCCGAGATGACCTATGAGCTATTAGGCGAAAAAAAGTTTTTAGTTTTTTTACAAAAAAAAAGAGAAAAAAGTCATGTCCAGTTATTTTAGCGGTAATTCTGGCCTTGATGGCGTTTGGCACTGGAATATATGTTTTATCTGATGTCTGACAGGAACTGTAGGTAGTAGGTAATATTGTTCCCTCACAGCAAGATGGTTCTGGGTTCTAATTCCACCTGGGCCCTTTCTGTTGAGTTTGCATACATCCCATCCAGGTGCTCTGGTTGTTATAATCTCAGGTGTTTTGAGCACTCGAAGCTGCAGAAATCAAACACAACAATGGAAGTGAAAGAATTACAGTTTATTGGCAAAAATGAGCAACGATAAATATTCAAACAGTAAATGGGGCAAAATTTGGCAAAGATTAAGACTGGAAACCCTGACGAGTCTCAAAACAAGACAGGTCCACAAGGTATGGCAGGAGAACAATGGATGGACCCGAGCACAGAAGACACTGAAGAGTACCACAGGAGTGAACATAGACTGGTTTGCAGAGTCGGGGTTTATAGGCAGCAGGCTTCAGGTGTGGAAATGAGCTAGGGAATAGGATATGAGATAGGGGAATGAAATATTCCCTTTAGCCCACTTGTTTCTGAAATCTTTCCTTATGTTATGTCTGGCGGACGGCGGGCGCCGTTCTATCTGAAGGACGCGAGAAAGCCTGACCTGGTGAACATTGTGTGAATAAAATTGGGCTTCTGCAGATGTTTACATGATTCCCAGATGAGACAATTACCGGTGTCTTCTCTGTTATTACAGATCCGTCTGAAATAAATCCTTATTTCTAAGAAAGACACCTGAGACTCCTTGAGGTGATACCTGTTCTACAAATGATAAGAAAGCAACATTTTATCCTCATCAATGACGCCCTTCTTTTTTTTTTCTGTTGCAATGTGAAAAAAGCGAAGAGTCCCAAATTCCTGCTAGGCGACGTGAATGACGCGTTACTTGTATCATCACCACCTCAACTTGGAAAGCTTGAGGCTTCATTTACTGGAGATCAAAAAGCGAGAACTTAAGGAGAACGGAAGGGTCCGACAGTAAAGTGTTAAAGGCGTCGGGATTTGCTCGTACCGCTGTAGGATGTTGATGTCCTGTTTGACCACAGGTTCGTGTTACTCACACGTGAGTACGTGAATAATCCAAAGCAACTTTTGCCCAAGTAGATATAGTGAAAATAGAGTAGTAGTAGTAGTAGTACTAGTACTTCTTTCGACTCTTTCCTTTTTCTAGGGGATCGCACGAGCGGATCATCTCGTCCCGCATATTGATTTGGCATAGGTTGGGGTTTTTTTTACCTCGGATGCCCTTCCTGACTCGACCCTCTCATTTATCCGGGCTTGGGACTGGTACTAGATGAGCCTGGGTAGGCTGGTAGCACTCAGGACCTTGCCTGGGGGTCAACACTTGATTTCTGCAATTAGCAAAATGGAAGGAGTAGAGTGACCCCAAAGTGTTGCAACGTGTTCGCTGTGAGCGCATCAAACTTCCTGCCGAATTAGTGACTTTAAATTGCCCGTAGGTGAGAATGACAGCATGAATGGTTGTGTACCGGCCATGTGACGATAGGTTGAATTTTCCAGGCTGTACCCCGCTTCTTACCCAGAGAATGCTGGGATAGGCTTGAGACCCCTTGAGAACCTGAAGAGGATAAGCGGTTACAGAAAATGAATATCTGAGAAATCTACTTCTCAACATCACCCCTCGGTGCGCTTCACTCGCAAAGTTTGTGATGCCATAAATAATCCACAGCCTTAAAAAACGTTTGCTCAAAATGCCACGAAAGCCGAAGATGAATAAAGTATGAATAAACTATATTACTGGTTTATACTAAAGCACTGACCTTCAGCCACTGGTGTTGCTAGATTCTTATTTTATACAACTTTAATAACGTGGACATGACAAACTTTGCTTTTTTTTGGAACCTTTTGAAAAGCATCCCTTTGAAATGAGCCGCACGCCGGCGCCGGGGTGCAGTAGACGGCGGCGCTTTCTGGTATAATTAGAGCGGACGTGCTACACGTGTCTGTGTGTGTCGCCGCATCTCATTAGGGCGAGCTGTGAGCCGCTGAGCCAGCTAAGACGGGCGGATAGGGAACATGTGGCGGTGTAGTTTCCCTCACCACAAACGCCGCCACTCTGCACTTCCCCTTTCCTTTTCCCCTTTTTTTAAGAGTCACATGGTGGCCATGCAGAGGGAAATACCAAGCAGCCATAACATTACAACCATCGTCAGGTGATGACATTGACTATGTCGTTACCACGACACATGTCAGTGGGTGGAATATATTAGCATCATTTTCTCCTGATGCGTGTTGGAGAAGGAAGGATGATGTGTTAGAAGAAGAAAAACTGGGAACGCTTAAGGACTTTCTCAGTAGTCGTGGTTACTGACTCCTCCTCGGAGTCCCATTAGACGTTTGGTGTCCCCCAGGGCTCCATCCTTGGCCCCTTACTCTTTAGCATTTACATGCTGCTAGTAAGTCATATTCTAAACAGGTTCAGTCAAATAAAAAAAGTGAAGCCTATCAGCCTCAAGATTCTCTAAAATGTCACAGGTGAGACTTTAAGGTGCTGACATGAAAGCGGAGGAAGTTTATCACAGCTGTGACCGTCTCTTCAGAAAATGTTCTGATCCCGACCCAATTTCTTTTTTTTCTTTTCTTTCTTTCTTTTCACGGATCTGTGATTTCCACAACAAATACAAAGCGATGACTTTAAGTGATCTATGATATTATTAAGAAATATAGAAAATATATGAATAGATGTGGAGATGACTCATTTTCCCACAATCCCTTGCTTTACCCTTCAGCTAAGAACGCACAGCTAATAAAGCCGAACCGATTCTCGAACACAGCCGGGCATCTTTTACGTGTTCCCTTCCATTGTCAGGATTGGACCGGTTTGTTCCTGTGAACTTTGGGATGGAGTGCAAAAGTGACAGCGAGTTCTTTCAGGAAGTTAATACGAGCCATTACATTACGTCCAGCACTGCCACATCTACCAACAGACCAGGCTTCACATGTTAGCCCTTAAAGTGTTGGATAAAGATCTTTCTTTATCTAAAGGCCTCTTTTTTTCACTTTGTTAATTAGCAATCGGTTATAAAAGTACTCGGATATTTATAATTATGTCATTCGAATCATAACAGTACATGCTGTTCTAAAGATATTCAATTTTATTAGCGCTTCACTTGTTAGCTCACCGTAATGGAATGGATGAAATGGTTCCATTAAACACAGGAAAAAACAAACTGATGAATTTTGCTTCCATATTTCACACTACATTACATCACGACTTGTTTTCCTAGAACTGGTGCTAAACTGGTTGCTGCCGCTGCTAATATTCTCTTTTTCCCCCATTTTTTTCTGTTTGTTTGTATTTTCATTCTAACAGAGTTTATACCTGAAGGTCTTGCGTTACTAAAGGTGTGTAATCAAATATAATATTCTACACCATTCGTCCGTTTTTCTTCCGCCTGTCCGGAGTCAGACCATAAGTGAGGGACGAAATATAGTTTTACTGGTAGTTCCACTCTTTGCTTTATCTTAGCCATCTTTCTTGGACAGACTAATCCAACGTACCAAACCACCCGCCGTCTCGATCATCCATACAGACATCCACAAGCAGTGCATAACCCTATCCTAGATGAAAGACAGTATTTTATAATGATGTTCTACCTGGTTGACACCTCTGACCCATGAGCACAGACTTTCAATGAAACATGCAGACGTTAAACTGTAAGCCACATCTGAATGACGCTTCTGAAGAAACCTTTTTACCTTTCTCACATTCAGCTGTTTAATACCCCCCCCCACCACCACCACCACCACCACCACCACCACCACTGGTGGTGGTGGACATTAAGGTCATTAAGGTCTAGTACCTGTGAAGTACACAGGTACTTCCTTCTGTGCTACAAAAGGAAGTACCTGTTCTCAGGGTTTGGGCTGTGGTAGTTAAAATACAGATGCTGATGAAGCTCTCATGCTTAACAGCATCCAGGTGCTCCCCCACATTAAAACTCTTTACGGTTACATAATTAGACGAAGGAGACCGTTGTCTTCATTGGTGCAGATCTCGGCTCCAGGTGGTAAATAGCCTGCTAATGCATCTTCACTAATCAAGGTGACGCTTTTGGAACCCAGTCATGTGATCGACAGCCAATGTACTCCATAACAGTAGAATGTACTTAGAGTACATTATGGAGTATATTATGGTGGTATCTATGAGGCTCCTTCTCCAACCAAGTTAACCAGGTTCTAGATCCAACTCAGGGATGTGAACCGGTTTGGGTTTTCCTCCACCTAGAGGGAAACTAAATCCATTTCATTATGTAACAGAGGCACTAGGGCCACATCCTCCCAGAACAGTGGCATTAGAGCCACATCATTATGTCAAAGATGTACTCGAGCCCCGTCACAAGGTAACAGAGGAACTACAGCTATGACACAAGGTTACAGAGGAATTTGAGCTATGTCACCAGTGAACAGAGGAACTACAGCTATGACACAAGGTAACAGAGGAACTAGAGCTATGACACAAAGTTACAGAGGAATTTGAGCTATGTCAACAGTGAACAGAGGAACTACAGCTATGACACAAGGTTAAAGAGGAACTCGAGCTATGTCACAAGGTAACTGAGGAGCTAGAGCTATGTCACAAATTAACAGAGGAACTACAGCTACGACACAAGTTAACAGAGGAACTAGACCTATGTCACAATGTAATAGAGGAACTACAGCTTGAACACAAGGTAACAGAGGAACTAGAACTATATCACAAGGTTAAAGAGGAACTAGAGCTATGACACAAGTTAACAGAGGAAATTGAGCTATGTCACAATGCAACAGAGGACATTAAGGTCTAATCCCATTTCCATGAAAGTTAATCCTGTCTGTACCAGGATTTTTTATCCAGACCCAAAACACCAGACCTCATGGTGACACTAGGGGCATTGGATCATCAAAGTCAGGAGAATACATGGCTTTTTGGTCATTCTAGCAGTTTTGAGATACCTCAAATCTAACTGCTGTTGATGCTAATTCCTACTTCAGAGACTCTGAGTGCCTCAACAAATCGTCTCAGCAGTCTCTCCAATGTCTAAAAACTTATGCTAAGATTAAGTTCTCTTTAGTTTGAACCATTTTTCTGTCTGATGTCATCATATGAGGATTATTGGGTGAAGTAAAACAAGAAATCATTCTCCACAATGTCCACAATGTCAAAGACATTTCACCCATTTGTAATATGAAGGGTAGACAGAAAAGCGGATTACCATAAATTCAGCCAAGATCACCCCTTCACAGCCCATCAGTATTCTGCCGCCATTGCGAGGAACTGGGTTCAGGCTCAACGAGGGGATCCAACGTGCAAATGATTAAAAAAAAGAAGAAATAACAGGACAGCTATTGTCCTTGAACTATTAACGGCGTACTAATGGTGTCAACAGTGATTCTTACAAGAGTGTCCTGAGACAAACTTGGTGTTTAATCTCTCTGCCTGTGCACTTGGAGGAGAAAACAGTCTCTTCCGTCTCTCTCTTGTCTCCAGTCTATCTCTATCTCTTTCTCATCATCACATTACCAACTCCGGCACGCCTTTTGCATAATCACCATCCTTTGTTTCCTCCGCCGCTCCAGATAAGGACACACATTATTGGAGAGAACTCTGAATAGTTCACATAGGTTTGCTGGCGAAATGAAAAGAAAACGCTGCTACAAAAATCTTACACTGTTAGTTATATGTGTGATTTGCTTTATGTGGTTGTTTTTCGTCAACTATAGTTGTTTCTTTATTATTTATGCTTCGTAGGGTTCCAACGACATTAGATTAGGTTCATGTTGTGATAAATGCCTCAGAAAATGTCATACGGTTTCAAAATCAGTATGGTAGTATTACTATTACTATTATTGTTGTTATTATTATTATTATTATACTATCCTTTTTAAAAATACATTACATAAGGCAGCTGTATATCGCGTGGTGGAAATTAAGCTAGAGGGAAGAAAGACAATTGTTCTTCTTTATTTAAAAAAGAAAAGAAAAAGGATCCCTTTAGGGTTAGAAAATAAAACAGCTGCTTCCTTTGAATACCATAGGAGAAGAAAAGTTGCTTTCTCTGTGATCTGATTGTCATAGTAGCAAGTATTTCTTGCCTTATTATGTATTTTTCTGATTTTATTTTGATAGCGTATCATATTGCTTGACATTTAAAATTATTCCTAATTCATGGAAACCACATTTTTTTCACCACTTTGAAGCTCATTATATTATGAAGTGTCTTAATAAATGGGAAAGATCCTACAAAGATATTCGTTTTTTACTTTAATAACTGGAAAGTACCTGTGTCTCTGTAGTTTCTGTTTCTCTGCTTTTTCTGTTGCCTGTAGTTTCTTGCGCTCTGTTATTTTTGGGTATCTATTGTTTCTGTTCCTCTTAAGTTTAATTTCAATTCTAGCCTCAGTTTCTCTGTAGTTTCTGGTTCTCCATAGTTACAGTTTTTCTGCAGTTTCCTCTTCTCTATATGTCATCGTCTCTGCAGTTCATGGTTCTTTATCGTTTCATTTTGTCTGTATTTCCTCTTTCTCTATAGTTTCTGTTTCTTTTTAGTTTCATCTCCTTTCCAGCATCAGTTTCTCTGTAGTGTTCAGTTCTCTGGTTGTTCCCGTTCCTCCAAAGTTCTGTTTCTCTGTCTTTTCATTTCTTTTCTGGCTTCAATATCTCTGCAGTTTCTGGTTCTTTATAGTTTCACTTTGCATTTCCTGTTTCTCTATAGTTTCTGTTTCTTTGTAGTTTAATTTGCTGTCCAGCATCAAATTCTCTGTAGTTTTTGGTTCTCTGGTAGTTCCTGTTTTTTCCTAGTTTCTTTTTGTCTGTCTTTTCATTTCCTTTCAAGCTTCAGTATCTCTGCAGTTTCTGGTTCTCTATCGTTTCATTTTGTCTGAATGTCCTGTTTCTCAATAGTTTCTGTTTCTTTGTAGTTTAATTTGCTGTCCTTCATCAGCTTCTCTGCAGTCTTTGGTTCTCTGTAGTTTCAGCTTCGGTAGAGAATGATCTCTCCAGTTCCTGGAGAGATCAGTTTCATAGTTTTATTCTGTTGCCTTGTATGACTACCGTTTGTTGAATGTTTCTTTTGTCAGGTATTAATAGCCCGCTGTAGCCTTAAAATCACCCCAGCATGATCCTAACCATGGTTTAAGTTATGGAGGCGAGGGTCGTTGTCTTCATTGGTGCAGATCTTGGCTCCAGGTGGTAAATAACAAGCTAATTCATCTTCACCAATCAAGGTGAAGCTTTTGGCACTCAGACATGTGGTAGACCGTCAATGTCTGTTTGGTTCTGTATGCTAATATGATACGTTAAAGATATATAAATAACTGACAGATAACAGAGCTGATGCTCCAAAAAAACCAAGATTAATTGTTATTAGTGTGATACATAAAGGATTGGACTTAATGTCAAAATGGCCTCTGACTCAAAGAGAGTTAAATCCACGAGTGGGACACATTTGCTCGGCTCAGAGGGATGACGTGGGCCAAGATGGGAAAACATGTTGGACATGTGTCCTCCTGTTGTACATACTTTGTGTAGAAATTCCTCACAATCCAGATATCCACTTTCATAACTTCTTGTTGGTTTTTCAGAAACCCAAAGTTGTCCCCTGTTGCTGATTTTGCCTCCTTTATTAGATTCCCCAGTGAGATGCTCCTAATCCGTCCTAATGAATCCATTAATAAGGAACTGTACCTGTTTTGATATCCTTAATAATTTATTCCAGGCTATATCATGAAACTGAAAACCCATGGCAACTAAAATTGCAAGCATTGTGTTCTCAAATTTTTTTTTCTTAAAGCTTTCTCTTTACGTATTGATTGAAATTGGTGGCTTTTGAGATTATCTGTTATCGTTCTCTCTGATTTCTTCTTCTCTTCTTCTCTCTTCTTTTTTCTACACAAAAGACCTAAATTAACATCGACCACAGCAGAAGAAGAGAGGAAGGAACAGGCCATGGCTAAGCGGATGATTGCTTCTCAGAGTGGTAAGTCAGAGACGATTATAGCCGGTTAGCTGTTCTGCGTCGAGGCTCATTTACGACCTTTTCATTACGTTTAAGTCCGTCCTGCTGTCCTCATGTGGGAAAATGGAACCAACAAATGATTTAAGGGACAGTTGGTCCTTATCCAGGCAACTAAGTTGAATCAACATCATAAATATATTAACCCAAGTACGTTATGTTCGGTCAGCATAATTCCAGTTTAATTAATTGTCGTTAATGAAGTTATTTTTTGAGTGGCTTTTATTACCTTTATCATCTTCATGTCTGGGAGTGTTTGAAGCCTCTCTGACAGCAGACACACAACTCATAGTTGAATCATCACGTTATCGGTCATCCCTGCAGCGAGGACATGCAGTTCAAACCGGCAGGATGTCTGCATTGTCACCATGGACAATCTGCAAAGGCAGGGGCATCTTTTGAATTTACAATGAGTCCCTGAACTCCTCACGGCTTCTGAGAAAGCACCTAAGATTCATTAATAATGTAAGGTTATGGATTGTGAAGGACAGCAAGTACTGCGTATTTCTTTTCAAGTGTTGCTTTCAGATTAGAATAGAAGGTCATTCAGAGGGGGACCGGTGGGTCGGCATGTTTTTTCTCATATGCAGAGCAGAAGTGAGGTTGATATTCAAATTTTCTTCACGTTTTCTTCTCATTACATTTTCATCATTTTAAGATGGTTTGTTACAGCTAATCAAAAAAGCGGATATAGCCTTATCCTGGATAAGGAAGTCACCCGACCTTCCGTCAATGTTTCGTCCACTGCCCCTCAGCTCCAGCCGTCCAGTTCATGTCCTGTTCCTACTGGCTGATGTAACGCTGGGTCCATTCCCACGAATAACAGATACTCCTGGTTATGGATTCGTCCCCTTCCTCAGTGATGGTTTTGGACGTCTAAGTCATCAGCAATGGTGCTGAAGTCTTTGCCACAGCTGGCTGTGATGTTGTCATCAGTGCTGGCGTTGATGTCTTCGTCCTAAGTATGTTCTCGGGTAGATGCAGCTGCTGAGAACTCTCCATCCTGCCCAAAGTTCTCGTCCATGTGTCCTCTCTACTTGTCCTTACTTGAACCAGCTCCAATACAGCCTTAGCCTCTCTGGTCTAGGTTGTTTGTTGGTCCAATGTCCCATCCTGGCTGGTACCATTCCTTCCATCCTGGTGGGTCCAAACCAACCCATATGTACTATCTTGGAGAAAGATTAGAGTGGAGGTGTTGCTCATTTCTGGCCTCTGGAGCTTACTCTGTTCCCTCATGCGAGTGCTTTGCTAGCAGTTTCTAGGCCCTGTGGTCCGTACCGGTTGTTTCCTGGAGGTCAGGTCTCCGTCCGGAATCACTGGTCTTCCTTTGGTTGCTACCAAGTTCCGGTTCCGGTTTGATTCCAGCAGAGACACCAAGTCACAACCGTTCAAATGAAAGGATGCAGGCAAATGATTAGGATGTTTGTTATTTAAATTGTATGCTGATGATGATGATGAATACTTGACCTTTATCTTTCTGTTATATAATTGATATAAATTTGTTTTGTAGATTTAGAAAATCTAGACAGATGATGTCGATGTGACACGTCAGAGATGAATAAATGGATTCAAAACTAGGAAAACGGGTTTGCGGCAAAATTTGCCTGCTCTTTCAGTCAAATATTCTGGTGCTCTGAATCCAGATAAAGCTATTTATAGCTATATAGATAGCTCATTAATTCCAGCCCTTAAAGCCTCTTCAAATAAAAAAAAGCATTAGATAGAGTAGGGGAGACAGGAAGGTCATTGTCTGTACATTTTAAAATCCTAATATAGTGAATTTTGCAATGTTGGCTTTGGCGGAATCCTCTAAAAGTTGGTCTGTTTTGTTGTTTCGATGCATTAATTATTCTGCTGTAGATGAAGTCCTTCCAGCTTTATGCACCAGACCTACAGAAAAAAAATGCATCTCCATGCTTCCATAAAATCACACTATAGGTTTGACATAAAGCGACAAAATATGGTTATTTTCGCCGTACGGTAGTAAGATTTGACAGCACACACTGACTGGGGATATGGAATTTGCTAGATGCATGAAGGACTGTGGTTGCCGTCCTCATACGTCACATATGATCTAATTAACTGTCATGATGACATCTGCACTGTGCATTATACTGTGAAACATCACAGAGCATGCGGCTCCTTCAGGCGTGTTTGTTTTGCCATGAGGCGTGCCGATCCATCATTCATGAGCCGATTCCGGCAGCATTCCCGGAACAGACGATCTTCTCGTCGAGAGTTTTTTGATTTACAACTCGAACTCCTGTCGACATCGTCTGCTGGTTTGCAATGTTTCGTCACATTTTAAATTGCATTGGGAGTGCGCACACACAGTGCTGAGAAACAACAAACTGTTGCTGTGTATACAAGGCTAAACTTTTTGTATCTTCAATCAACAGTTGACCAAACTCAAAGGCAACCAGAGTAAACGCAAAGTGTTATTTAATCTAGAAAAATAGCTATTTACTACTTAAATCAGTGTAAAGCTCTGTAAAAGTGTTCCCAACATTTAGTTGTTCCACCTTCAGCAGCAACAATCTGCAACCGAACACATCTGAAAACTGGACTTCTGATCTGATGACGCTGTGGTGGAATTTTGGCCCATTCGTCTCGGCAGAACTGCTTGAAATGCGGCCACTTTTGAGGCTTTGTAGGCATGAACTCATCTTGCATCAAAGCCCGAAAAAATGGGGAGGGTTGTGTCACGAAGGGCATCCTGCGTTATGTGGAACACAAAACACTTTTCCAAACTGGATCTGCTGGAGCTTGGGTTAACTAATACTGTCACTGATCACCGTACCAGTGGTACCCTACTGGTAAAACATGACCAGCTGTGGCGACCCAGAAAAGGGATCTGCCGAAAGACATAGAAGAAGTCATCCTGGTCCTGAAGCAGCAAAGACCATAGGTCCAATGTTCTACTAGTGGAATGTTTGGTTTGGTTTGCACCAGATGTAAAGAGACCCCTGTCCTCAAATATCTCAAATTTCTTACTCATCAGTCCATAGAATATTTGCCCAAAATCTCTGAGGCTCACTAAGGTGTTTTACCAAAACTTTCATGTGTGCCTGTAAGGTTCTTCTGGGTTAGTTGGGTTTTTTCTTAAGTCTTAGTCCATTTATTGTTGTGACTGACTGACTGAACCTTCGTCGTGTTCTTGGAGGAATTTTGGAATGTCTGCCAGTTCGATGAAGGTTCACTGTTATTCCAAGTCTGCTCTGTTTGTAGATAATGTAAGGATCCGTGGATTCTCAGAACCTTAGAAACAGATCTAGAACCCTTCCCAGACTGATGTATTTCAATCAACCTCTTAAATGTCTTTTGTTTTTGGCATGGTGTGCTACTGGTGAGACCTCTTGAGCCCACTTCCTGCTTCTGAAGATGGTCTATTGAGATGAGGATGTGATTGAATAGGTGCTGGTATTGATCCGGTCTGGGTTGGGTCTACTCCAGCTAGAACTAGTTATTTTATGCAGTTTGGTAGTTTGAGGATTTCGTTTCTCAGGGGGCAAATACTTTTTTCACACAGACCCAGTCGGTATTAGAGAACCTTTTTCCTTCAATATTTCCAGTTATCATTGAGAACGTGTGTTTTGTGGTTATCGTGCGTGTTTTATGTTACATTACGTTTGAAGATGCGACACACTGAGTATGAGATGAACACAAACAGACGAAACCAGGCGGGGTTTCACAGCCATGTACCGGCGAGCCCAAACATTAGTATAAGACTGCATAGGCGAGTGGATTTGCATCTGTGTTTGTGGGAGAAAAGAAGAAGAAGAAGAAGACGAGCAACGGAGGTGATGTTGTGTGAAGAGACAGGAGACTGCAGACAGATAGTTCCATTCCCTCAGTATCACCATTAAATCTTAATCTGCTGCTCCCTCATGGGAGGAGCCAGCCAAGCATGGCGTTGTGCACTGCATGCGAATGAAGACGTTCCTGCACAGCGGGCTTTTATGGAGAACAACTTTAATGTGTCTTCCCTCAACTTCTACTACTTGCGCATCCGCCGCTGCGCCAAAGTCTTGTTGCATTCACTCGCCTCCTTATTCTAGCATCTCTATGCAATTAAAACAGAAAAAAAGAATAATAATGAGATCGGCGATCCCGATGGAGTGCGGAGAGGTTTCAGCAGGTTGCATCATGGCGGCTGATTTTCACGGCAGCAGCTACACCCAAAGGCGGTGATCGCACTTTGGAAATTTACCACGGAAATTAAAGTATCGCATCCACTTTTGGTATCTTCCAACAGGCCGTACGCTTAAACCGCCGTCACGTCTTTGCTTATGTATCATTCATGCCGAACAAAGAGAAATCAGCGTGTATCTGGAAGAATTAAGGAAAACAAATGTTGGTACAGAGCGATTAAATGGTTATAATTGCTATAAAACAGTTGGTGGTGTGTTTAAGCGCTAATTACAGGGTGAACAAACCCTGTAGTTAGTCATGTTTAGATGGTGATGATATTTTTAGATGTTCTCTTCAGGCGTGCTGTACCTGTCTAATGGCGAAAAGTCCTACTCATGATGCTAACAGCAAAGAATGACCACGGCCCGAAAAGACGTGATTTAAAGATTCTACTTCTCTGAACAGTTGGAGATATTATGTAATTATTAATGCATTAATTCAAAAACTTTCATAGATCATTTTTATATGATTTTCGGAAAGGTCAGTTGCAAATTTCCACCACTAGGGGTTAATATGCAAAGTTTGTGGGCCATCATTTCTCCAATTAGATGCACCCGAATCGACTGGAGGACATTTAGTCATCCCTACATTGTGTTTGACTCTAATAGATGATGTTTTACACACTAGAGGGAGTTATTTTTCAACATAACTCTTTCATTGTTGTCCAGATTCACCTCAAGAAGCTCTAACGTGTATTTGTCATATTCTGCATGTAATTGTTCATATTTCACCCAAAAGAGAGGCTTTTTATTCAAAATAAACAGTTTTTTTGCCATTACTTCCAACCATAAGTCTGATTATGTCCACATTGGCTCACAAGGAGATCCATCTTGTATATACTAAATATTATTTCACTATAATAATTCATATTTTACTCATTGTGAGGAACTTTTTGTGATAAACAGTTTCTCATCCGCAACTTCCTAACCATAAATCAGAATTGTGTTTAAATTTAGCTCATATGAATTTACATGAGGACATTTGCCTTGTCAGAACAAAAAACTACTTAACTGTATTTATCTTCATTATTGAGTCACTTTGGGATCCTGTCTTCGGGCAGATTGCTGATCATAAAAATACTTAGGTTGAGTCGCATCTAATTTGCGGCGTTGAATCCGCTTGTACAATGCAGGGCATTGGGGGCTTTTTTCCGTGGGTGTGTTTTCATGCAAGCTGTACATTTCTGATGCTGATTTAAATGTCCAAGTTTCTTAGATCTCATTTCTCTCTCTCCCTCTCTCTCTCTCTCTCTCTTGTTATTGAGTCTTTCTTATTTCTAGCAAAAGTTCCGTTTGTCAGAAAAAGTGGAGATAAAAAGGGAACACACATTCAGAGTGGAATGCGGCCCTTATCGCCGTGAGGTGTGAGGTTCTTCCACGTCTTCTATCAGGAGACGCTCCTTACGTCTGCACCACTCCCTCATATTATCTGCCGGGGGAAGAAGTTAGTTTCTCAGCAAAGGCTGTCAGCTTGAGGGAAACATATCAAGTTGTAGAAAAGTTTCAATAGAAAGAGATATAAGTTTGTGTCATGGGGAGAACCTGCATCATGTTTCCATGAAAACGGGATTTTGAAAGTAAATCTGAAGTGTCAGCAATTTTGCGAAGTAGGAACTACTCATCTTTGCACATAAACAATGTTTCTTTGTTTCCATGGAAACATCGAGGTGAGCTCTCATTAATGACGGTCATCTTCTCTTAAGCATACCTCAATAACAGAACGTTATAACTATACATTCTATTTTGGCATTAAAGTGAACAATACTATTTAAACTTTCCACAATTTTTAAAAATGTTTCTATTTGTGGAAAATTGATTTTATTCTTAGTAAGTGTGTAAGTTTGAGGTTTCCATGGAAACGTAATTATGAGACTCCGCCTGCTAGCAACATAAATTAGTTTTTTTAGTGTAAGAAAAATTTAAACTGCGATGTTTGCAATGTTGTTTCCATAGAAACATGATTTTGAAGGTGAGCCTGAAGCAACATGTCCAGATTTTTTGCATATTTCTCAAACGATTGAGATTTTGAAGTTTTTGCGAATTCTATTTTTGTTGTTTCCGTGGAAACTTTAAAAAAATGTTTGCTTTTTATCCGAGGGTTTTTTCACCTTTGACTGACTTCTGTTTGGCAAACCATAAAGTTACCGATCCACCAAAATGTTACCCATAAATTAATCATGATAAGTGGATGTTTAATATATATTATGCAAATTTTGGGAAAGGTCATTAGGACACTATGGGAGATTTTTCTCCAAAGAGTTAACCGGGCCCTAATTTCTCCATTGGTCTGATTGAGTCCAAATTTGGTGTCCGGGAATCCCATCGTGGAAATCTATAATGTATATTTCATATTTTACTCAAGTAGCTTATATTTTACCCGCCAGTGTGAGATCTTTACGAAATTCCAATGTTTCCTGCAAATAACTTCCTATTTAGCCTTAATTTGGTGCATGTGACTCGACGAGAGGAGATCTGGGTTATAAATATCATTCATTAGTCTAATAGTTCATAATTTACTCTAGTCAAATACTTTATATTTTACTCGCCGGTTTACTCATCTTTACGAAAACCAGTGTTTTGAGGAAATAGCTTCCTGTTCAGCTGTAATTCGTGCATTTGAATAGACATCATTTTATTATAGTCATAATTTACTCTAAAAGTTCATATTTTACTCACAAGGGTGACCTTTTTTTTTTTTTTTAATGAAAAACATTTTTTTAGGACATAGCTTCACATCAAATTTGTTGGGTTCCACCAAGGGGGATTACTTGTAAAACGCAGGGGATAGGGGGCTTTCGGGGCGATTTGCCCTTGCAATCGAGGGCGACAGTTTTGACTTTGTGATGTTTTCAGGAAAACATGTTTTTGTGTGTTTTTTTGGTGACTCTGAAGCGTCTTCATACTGAACCGAGTCTACCTCACAAACTGTTATACTTTACCATCTCACACATCTGTCAACCATGATAAATTCTGGTGCCTTTGGAGATTTAGCTCTTTTGTTCCGATGTTAGTTTTGGGGTTTCTTACGTATCTAAAACGTGACTAAGAAGGTTTGTCTTTTTTCTTCCGAAACATCGTCCTCTACTCTGGACTCAAGGGAGTGGAGGATTTGTCGTAAACTTATGCATTCATTGTCCAATTTTTGTGGAGATACCAGGGGGATATGTCTGTAGATGACTGGGACTTATATTTAACTTAACATATGTTTTTTTTCTGAATTTTACATGCATGGAAGAAATTTACATTCATTCTCGTTTTGTTGTTTTCGGCAAAGTCCTTGAAGGTTCTCCAACAGGATGTTTAGGGAGCGGTGGGAACCCTCTGAAGCTGCAGTGAGGGCACGTTGCCCTCCAATATGCCTAGGGGGGGGCGAGGTTACAGCTCAAATTCTCACCTGACACACTTCATTTCCTGTGAAGCTACAAGAAGAGACTGTGACAGGGCTTTTAATTATGTTTCAGGCAAGGATTCCAGTGTTTATCCAGTGGGATTAAATATTCTTGCGCTGACATGTCCGCATAGAGGACATGGTGATTTCTTCTTTTTTTTTGGTGTTGTCCCCCTCCCACCCCTTCCTCCAATGAAGTGTTACATTTTTTTCCCAGCATCAATTGGACACAGTATTATTAGATCTGGCTGCACACTTTCGGATATGAAAGTGAAAAATAACCCCTCTGAGCGAGATGGGTCCTGACAGCATCCTGAGACGTAATGGAAAAGCCTGGCTGCTGATTCAAAAGTGTGTGTGTGGGGGCGGACACAGGAAGAAGCTGCTTACTGCAGGGATAAACCGCCATGCATGCTCAGTTAGCTTTATTATTCCTACAGATATGACTTGTCATGGATGCAAAGGCTCTTTCATCATTCTAGGTTTGCAGGAGAGATAACAAATCTGACCTAAAAGGAACGCTGCCTTGAATCCCCCCCCCGTGTTTTATTTAATAGCGATTAGTGGGAAATGTCAGGAACTGTAATTATTCTTTCCGAGTAGGCGTGACAGTTCTTCTATCACCAAGAGACAGTTGGTTTGCTTTACAATGTTCTTTTCTTTTCTGTTCTTAATACACTTAGGAAAACACAGTCTTCATTTTTCATTTCTGTGCTGCCCCCACATTGCCTCATCATCCTCTGAGATTGAGTCACATAACAGCCAACAATATTGATTCATCATTATTTCTCACATCTTGTGTCGTAGCGTTCTGCAAATACGATGTTTGTCGTTGTATGGATTTGCACCATTAACCCTTTGATGTCCTGCTGAACTGTTTGGTTGAGCTCATTCTGAGTCTCTATTCTTTGTTGGAAAATGTAACTGAACCACTTTATAAAGTGACCCAGTGGCACAATGTATATACTAAAGAGTAAGGGGCCAATGGCGGAGCCCTGGGGCACACCACAGGTTCAAGCGGTAACTGAGGAGGAGGCGTGGCCATGGCTATTAAGAAAGTCCTTTTTTTATAAGGAGAATATTTATTCGGCATATAAAAGCCTGTGAGGACTAACTAAATTAAACAGTAATTTAATTATAATAAATGAAAATTGACCATTTTCCGGGAAATAAAGGATTTTATCTTTACATAAAGTTTTTTTATTAGATTTAATGATTTGACATGCATGCTATATTTAAAGGTCTAAGACATGAAATGAATAAGTACGGCAAAGAAATTAAATTTGCATAGAAATAATTTCTCTTGATTTTGGGAACGGTCGGTTGAATATTAGTGTGAATCAACTCGAGGAGATTTATCTCGTTATGGTTTATATTTCAGTTCAGTGAGTTTTTTTAACTAAAAAAATACCGTGACCTTTACGTTTGATTTGATCGTACATTAAAGAGGATCTGGGACTTTTCGGGGACGATGAAACGAACATATACAGTTAAAACATATATGAATCAGGTATAACTTCATACGGTTGTGAAGCTCGTTGTATTTGGATTCAGCGTAGTATTTAAATCTACTCCAATGTTCCATGTCATTTAAATCCAGTAATTTATCCTCCTCTGTTTCTCCTCACATCTTAACAGAATAAACGCCCACCGCGTTCCGACATGATGCTCCAGGTGTTCCTCAGTTATCCTAATGTCTGTTATTATGTTCCACGAGTATTTTAGGTTACGTCTGGCATTTTTACGAGGGCGTATTTACCATATAAACCTGTAATTTCTTATTGTTTAGCGTGACTCACCTTCCATTATCCACCGACGCTGTCCTCAAAGTGATACTGTGAGCTGATTCGGGAAATGTCAGCCTCGATCATCATTTTTGGACTTGATTAGCGAATATTTACCCCCTTTGCTGCTGTCAAGACTGATCGCCAGGTCTGCTAAAGAGAGTGGATGTGACTGAACACCATCATCATCATCATCATCTCTGTAACACAGCCGCCCCTTCATCTCAGGCAGAGCATATTAACATGCGAGAACACTGTCATCCCCGGTGTCCTACTTATACCAGATGGCCGTCATTCAGGTCCTCCGTCGAAACGCAGGCCTGGAGTGATCTTCGAAGTCCGTCTCAATGTCACCAAAATGATGATGTGAAGAGAAGGTGCTCAACATCATCAGGAGGCAGCTTGGATTATCAAAACCTCAGTATTATTCTTTTTAGATTGTAGCTTCTTAAATGCTTAAAACCCTTAAATGTCCTCACCAAGAAAAAAGATTATGGAAAAATTATTTCTGTAGCCATGGTTAACGCCTCTTCCGCTGTGGCCCCATTGACCTGTGGTGTTCCCCAGGGCCCCATCCTCGGCCCCTTACTCTTAAGCATACGTATGCTGCCACTGGGTCGCATTGTAAACAGATTCAGTCACATCTTTAAAGGGATTTGGATGTCCTCTCCAAGAAGATAAAATACTGCGGGAAAATTATATATTTGCACATTTTATTTCTTTGTGGCATTTTATTGTTTTATATCTTAGACACTCTGAATTTAACATTAAATGACAAATTGTTTGGTCAAACAGTAACAAATGTGTACTTGTATTTCATGGAAAATAGTTCATTCGTATTAGATTACGTTAACCTTTGCTAAACCATGTTTTTAGAGAACTATTTGACTTTTATTAGACTATTCTGGTTGTATCAAGTAACATAATTCTGTTTAGTAAGTCCTCACCTGCTTTAATATGCCGGGAAAAAAGAATCCTACTTATTGAATCGAACTTTCTCAATAGCCATCCTGGGTGCCTCACTCTTTCTCCTAACATACATGCTGTCACTCGGTCAGATTATAAACAGATTCAGTCACATTTTTTCATTATGAAATCGTGATTAAAAATGTGCTCAACCAAACAGTTGAGCATGTAATTTAAAGCGTTAATGCTTATCTCTGTACATAGACTGCAGCAGATGTCACATCCATCCATACACTGATGGCAGAAGCAGCCATGCTAGGTGGCAACCTGCTAACGTGGGGTGAAATTGCACCTCCGATCGGAAAAAACCCGTGATATTTCTGAGCACAGCAATTCGCACATACACCCCACGTCTCTGCTCAGACGGAACCGTCATCAGGAGCAATTCCAGGCTCAGTATCTGGCCAAAAATGCTTTTGACAAGCAGTCGACGCCGGAAAATCAAGCCACTAACACTCCATATTGTAGACGACTGGCTGTAGTTGTTAATGGGTTTGTTAAATAAATCGACATAAAACTAAGGATCAAAGAATAGATCCATTATCTCGTATCTCCTTTACCCTGTAACAACAATCCATGCTGGTTCGGTCTTCTCTGCAGTGTCAAAAAGAAAATACTGTACATACTTTTTGTATTATTTGCCACATGAGACTATTGTAAATAAATATAGAGTAAGAGAGACAATGGCGCTGAGGAAAGTTGAGGGAAAGGTGGTCACATGTCTAGAGGAAATAAACCTATTTTGAAGGTTTTTTTGTCATTTATAGTGGTGGCCTTCTGGTATTGTCACATCCGTCTGTCAGTAGGTGGGATATATATGTCAGCAAGTTAACATCTTGTCCTGACGTTGATTTGCTGGAAGCAGGAAAAATGACCAAGCATAAGGATCTGAAGGACTTCGGACCAGGGCCGAATTGTATCGGCCGAAAAAGTCGGCGATAACTCAAAAACTTTTTCATGGGTCCAATTTAGTCCAACTTCAGTTCATATGAATCCACAAAAGGAGATCTACCTTTAATATGTAATATATATATATATATATATATATATATATTTTTTTTTTTACTCTTAAAGTTGGCATTTCTACCACAGGAGGCGTTTTTTACAAAAAAAGTTGAGATTTTACACATTTT
Organism: Lophius piscatorius; assembly: GCA_009660295.1. Lineage (NCBI taxonomy): Eukaryota > Metazoa > Chordata > Actinopteri > Lophiiformes > Lophiidae > Lophius > Lophius piscatorius. The sequence goes on along the minus strand of VRLP01001777.1, from coordinate 85,529 downwards.
TAGGAAAAAACAGCGTTTTCCAGACATAACTCAAAAACGACGTAATGGATCATCTTTAAACTTTATACCCACATACTGTAGTGTAAAGAAAAACTTGATTGAATTTTGGAGAAGGTCAGATGTATATTTCTGACACTAGGGGGAGCTTTATCTCCAAAAGTTTCCGTCATAATTTCTCAACCGTTGGTCTGATTTAGTCCAAATGTGGTGCATATGAACTTGACAAAAGGCATTCTCTTTTCTACTCTTTTTTACTAAAATTCTGCAAAAAAATTCTGCAAAAATATCTTCAATCAGAGGGATTGCTTGTACCACGAGGGGACTGTTTACTTTTTGGGGATTTACCCTGGTTGTCGGCAACCACAGCGTGGGTCCAGTTTATCACTTAAAAAGCCTATAGTTCTATGTCCTTGATGGTTTCTTGTGTATTCGCTGAAAACAAACATGTCGGCAATCGGACTAAGCCGAATCTCAATAAAGACAACCTGATGGATGATGCAATAAGTGGAAGTTCGGAAGGAGAACTAACCTTTGAGGATACGAGAGGTGAATAAAAGGCCGGAAAAAGCAGGTTTTCAGTAGATATTCCTATTCAACGCTTTGCATCCTCTTATGCAGCCCACAATTATTGCAAACTTTAATAACAGCATGCATTGTGGGTTATTAAAGGCAACACTCCCTGTGGCTTTCTTTCTGTTCTGTCTCTGTGTTTGTTTTTTCTTCGCTGCTGTTTTCCATACAGGAAATGTGAGGCTACTAATTAAGTCTTCGAGGGGGAGGACGAGGCGTCTTTGTCGGCCAACTGTGAGCGGCTATCGCAAACTCTTCCTCCATGTTTAATTTATGTGCGCTCCATTATTAATGGATGCTGTGATCTCGGTGTTTGTGTGGGGCTTTATGCAAACTCAGTGTCTCTGCAGTGTTTGAGAATATGGAGAAAAGACAGAGGGAGGAAGTCGAAAGCGTGAAGCAGAGTATTGTACAAATAGCCAGATGGAATAGGAAGTAGGGTCAAGGTAAATGTGGGTTCTCTGACAGTTTCAATATTTCCTTTCCATCTCCACCTCATATGTGGATATGTTAATCTACTATCATGTACTTTATGCTGTACTATGTACATACTCAGAGAAACACGCTATATACAAATATTTATGCGTCCCAAATTCCATTTAAGACAGAAGCCATGTTATATTAACCTCTAAAGGGCATGCATTCACTAATCATCGTGTCACTTCCTTTCTTTATGCATCCTCTACAACCCTGCCTTTGAAAAGTTTTGCTTGTTATAAACCCGAAAAATCAGGGATTTTATGAAATCCTCATTTCCGTGACTGCCGCCGCAGATCTTTCGTGTTAACGATATAACTCCAAAACAGTTTCATGGATCATTATCAAATTTTAAACCCGAGTAGACGTTAGTGCGAGGAAGAACTGGGTTGATTTTGGAAAAGATCGGTTGTATATTTACGACACCGGGGGGAGTTTTATTTCTTAAAATCTGGTATTTATCAGTTTTATAACAAGGAGCACTGTTTTCTAGTCATAACTCGAAAATAATTTTACGACACATTTTCCCATTTTACAACCCCAAAGACCTTACTGCGAGGAAGAACTGGATTGATTTTGGGAAAGGTCGATTGTATATTTCTGACTCTAGTGGGAGCTTTATCCCAGTTTACCATGAGCAAAAGAGGCCTGATGAATACTACTGAGTTTAACTGAACGCAAATTTTTCATGTATAGTAATTACATACAAATTGAATGCTCCTTGCATCAAATTCATACGCAACGGTTGAGAAATCATCTCCAAAAACTTCTGCAGATAAAGTTCCCCCTTCTATCAGAAAAACACAACTCACCTTTTCCAAAATCAGTTCTGTACTTCCTCAGACTTAAATCTATGGAGGTTTTACGTTAAAAAACGTATCCATGACATGGTTTTCGAAGTACGTCTGCAAGACGTTGTTTTTCATAAAAAAACTCCTACGACAGGGATCCAGTGCTGCAGGGCTGGTAATAATGGCACAACGGTCCCACCTTGAGCCTGTAAATGGGGCTTTTAACAGCAGCAGCAGGCGATGGTGATGATGATGATGATCATCATCATCATCATGATTGAGAAGCGGGTTCAGGGTAATAATACTTATGACACCCCTGCCTACAAATGACCATCTGTTTATGTTTCCTCCACTTCAGCCTTCAGTCGGCATCAGTTCAGATCAAACCCTGTTCCAACGGAAAGTTATGCAGCGCCAGAATCAACCCAGGGCTAAAGCCACGCCTTCAAAGAAAAAATTACAGTAATAAGCAGGTGTGACTGGAAAGCATAGTTCGGATTTGATGTAGAGGAATAAGAGGGAAAATGAATATTGCGTGGAACATTCTTTAACATCATGTACACTGTAAAAACACCAAATCTTACCAAGAGTGTTTCCTCTAATTTCTAGTCAAAATATCTTATTGCACTTGATTAAAGACAGAATCGCAGAGCAAATAACATTTCAACGAGATATAGGGATTGATTTTTAGGAAGTTGAACATCTTGTTTGGTCAAAGGATCTTGAAAATATCTCAAATGCTCAAAAATTTGTATTTCGAGTCAACTTAAAATGTTTAAATATTATTGTATAATCTTATTTAATTTTTCTCATAATGGACTTGAATCTAGCAGAGTGTCACTACTAAATAAAAGTACATTTTATAAAGTATCAACTTTATGAGATGGTTAAGGGGATTTGAAAAAAAACAAAGAAAAAACATTTAAAAATGCTCATATTACAATAAAATCAAAACAAAGAAAAGTGATACAGTATAATCTTGCCAAAAAAATTATATGAATGAATGTTCTATCTGCACATGTGCAGGTAGTGAGACAGATTTATAACCTCCCACAGCAAAGGTAGAGGTTTGGTTTTGGAAAATGGTTCAAACCGACTTTTGTTAAGAAGAGAATCTTTTATTTTTATTCTTTTTCTAACTTATTGCACTGCACAAACTCTGCTAGAGGAAACGACACAGGCTTTCATGAGGCTGGTTACTCTCAGCATGAAGTCACTCATCGTTTGAGTCCGGGTGAAGAAAGGAGTTCCAGGACGGCTTTTTCTCCGAGCTCATTCCTTCACCATTACTCAGTCGGACTGAACGGAACCACAAAGCTGATAAAACCCAACCGAGAACTCTGCTACCACACTACACACTATGTGTGTATCTGATAATCAGCAACTGACTACACACCCTGTGTGTTCCTCTAATGCACTCATGCACATCTGCACCTTAATCGTATTTATTTAATCTTAATTTATCTTAATCGTATTTATTTTTGCCATAGGAGATCGGACTTTTTCCTTTTTTTCTTTATTTTTGCATGAACTCTATTCCAGTCATTTATTTTACATGTGTATTTTTCATTTCTTAATTTGTGATTGAGTGTATATATTTATATATATGTATGTATGTATATTTGTATGTGGATGTATAAATATATTTATATATGTTTATCTAAACATGTCTATAAAATGTCCTATTATATAGAACGTAATTTTTAGTTAGTTTACTTCATGTTGGATCTGCCGAAATGACTAAATTTCCCCTTTTAGGGATTAATAAAGTTTCTATCGATCGATCGACACTGAATAATTATTCAGATAATTATTCGAATAATCACATAATTATTCGAATATGTATCTTTTTGCAACAAGATACATAATTCATTAGGTTTTCTTCATAAAAGATGATTTAGAATATATATATATATATTTAATATCATAAAAATTCAATATTTTAATATATATTACAAAATGAGATTGTGATTTGGTTTTAATTCAAAGTTATAGAGCTAAAATTTAGTGAAGGGTTGTTTTAAAATGATAAAACACACAACAGCAGTGATAAAAAATAGTGATAAAATGCCTAAAAACAGTAAAATATTGAAAATGTGCTGACTAAATATATGGGAAGATTAGAGGAGGAGTTTAAAAAATGATGATCTATCATGAACATAAGGACAAGAACCTTGCAAAGATGCAACAGCGAGTCATCGCCTTATAACCACTTACAGGTGATTTCACAATAACATTGATTTTAAGGCTACAATGAAAAGGAAATATTTGTTTTTTTAATTTCTATTCGTTAGGATCCGCATTAGCTTTGCTCTAAAGCAACGCCAGTCCTCCTGGGGTCCACCGATGTAGCAAGGGATCATTTTGTCTAGAAGTTGACGTAGATAGAAGGAAAAACGGTCAATGTTAAGACCTGAGAAGCAAACTGTGATAGAGTCGACTGGATCAGAACATCTACATTACTGCAGGCCTGGAGTGCTTCCGGTCTGCTGTGGTCAGTACAAAGAGGTCTAAGGAAGGACGACGGGTGAACCAGCAAAAGGCTCATGGGTGCCCAAAGCTACAAGGTAGCCTCCACTAGCCTGTTGTCCAATCCCAGCATGAGGGAGACCTGCCCACTATTAGGTAGGCGGTTTTAATGTTCAGTTGATGTAGCACAGCCCAACACAGGCATCGGAACAGAGAGTGTATCTAGCTGGAAGCTAAAGTGCAGATTGAAGCGGTCATCGCTCGGTCAGCATTAGCATTGCCATGCTATGCTAAAAGGAGTTCAATAGAAGAAGACCCGACGTTGACTCCAGGTTTCCGTGGCAAAAGAGAGATTCCCACTTTTGCCCTGTGCTGGTGAATGCTGATAGGTAACTGTCCAATGGACCAACCGCGATGGAACAAACAGCCTCTTTGTCACGCAGGAAATTAGACAGAGAGGAGAAACACCGCCGCTAACAAGCTTACAGACCCGTGAATGAGGTGATTGAGAGGGAGGCAGTTTCCTGGGCAGGAGCTCTGGACCATCCAGCTTCAGTCTCACATTTCATGGCACGTGTCCAAGACCCGCTCACACACACACACACACACACACACACACAAACACACACACACACACACACACACACACTCACACACACACTTGCAGCGATAGAGAAGGCATATAAAGGTCTCTGCTTCACTACAGCTGCTCAGAAAAACAGAATATTTCCTCTTGTATTGCCTGAACAAACATCCTTGGTAAGAATGTGCATCATTGAATTTTTAAAAATAGGAGAATACTGGAGAGTCAACTCTATTGTCGTCTTCACAATACTGTACGTTCATGACGTACATGGAGCAGATGTCTTTGAGGAAGAAGAAAATTAGTTCAGTGTCTTGGTCAAGGACACTTCAAGATGTTGACAGCGAGGTCGACATCCAACCATCAACCTTTTAATAAGCGGAGGACCACTCTACCGCCTGAGTCACATTGGACCTGCACAAAAGAGTTCGATGTCTCGTCTGTTACAACGGGGCCCAAACTGGATGTCCTCCAATCCACCAGAATGATGCCAGGTAAACTTCTCAACATCTACTGACGAACACATTCGATTGTGAATGGACTATAAAACAACATCTTTACGACTTGCAAACAAGAACCTTTCAATCTGGTTCAACTGAATTTCTCTTCTCAGAAATCACTTATTTCTGCTGTGTTCTGGACTTTTTGCTCTTTAGGCAAACGATTGGCTCCTTAATAAACAAAAGAAGTAACAGAATTCTAAGAAAAAAGGACTGAATAAAGACACATTAACAGCTACATTTATGCGAATCGAGAAAACGAGGTGGACAAGATTTGCAAAGTTCTTCGCGAATCGAAAAAAAAAAGGGTAAACGTAGATGTAAAAAAAGAAACGCTCTTATGGTTGTTGTTTTTTTTATCTTCTTCTGGAGTACTGCTCTTCTTTCATCTTGGAATTGGTAAGTGTCCAGGAGGGATGGGAGTTTGGCACCAATGATATTATCAGCTGTCTCTGCCGTGTTCTGCACCGTCTCACGGTTGGTGCTGCTCGGTGGTGCCTTCGTATAGCGAGCACATGTCGAGTGCTCCCGCTCTCTTTAGCCGATGGGGAAAGTTCTGCTGGGCTTTCTTGCTTCGTGATGATGCGGTGTTTGACCAGGAGATGTCCTCTGTGTTACAAGTTGGTAACATGTATAAAATGAATAAACATATGTAGAAATAGCTGCATGAAGGGTTTTATGAACTATTTCCAACAAACAGGGAAGTGAATAAGACAACAAACCAACAAGGCGGATATCCTCAGCAGGTCTGATCTGTATCTAGTCATAGACTCGTCCATGTCTCTTCAACTGAAGTTCATTGTGTCCCCTTAGCCACCATCCAGCTACAAGCGCCTCTCGAATCAGAACTCCCGCAACTGTTCAAGTAGACCTGCCCTCCGGTTGACCCTGTGCTCTGATCCCACTAATGAAATGCAAATCTATTTGTGTACATAACCTCGGAGGGCTATGCAAAGAGATCGATGGGTGAACTACGACAAACAACAGGATAGATGAAGGCGCTGTGGGGAAATGGGTTTACACACACTTCCATCTCTGCCTAAAGAGGTGCTCATCTGCTCAAAAATGGCAAACCTGGCCAAATGGACCTTGTAGGTATCGGTTTATTGCAATGTGGCACGAGGATAAAAGGATCCTCGTTCCTCCAATGCCATAATTTGCATCATGAATCCTCTTTCCAATTCGGGAACGGAGGGATGTACTCGTTGTAGATTTTGCAGGGAATATATGGTGTAGGCAGCTTGTAAGGGCTACATTTTATGTGTCCAATTGGGAGTCGGAATGTTGAGGGAGAGGACATGATTTCAACGCCCGACTGAAGGTGAGGGTGACCTTTCATGTGGGCAGGAAAGACGGTAAAACTCTGGGCAGCGTAGCATAGAAAGTTCAGTGGCTCCGAGGGGCCATTACCCCGAGGAGATGTGCTGGGAACTCAGCCAGGCCGAGGCTATTATCAGTTTGTTGGTACAGGTGATTATGGTTTACTGTACCATAAAAATCATATAGTGCACTCCAGCTAAACTGTATTTAGTCCGCATGCTGCATTTACAGATATTATGCTCATGTTAACGATTCACTTTCCTATTGGAATTTAATGGGACATTTCACCTGCAGTGAAAACATAAACAGATATTCTCTCTCCCCACCCTTAAAGGCATTCATGGTATTTGATTTAAATAAACCTTATCGACGATACTATGAAGCCAGTAGCCTCGATTAAGAAAAAAGGAAAATGAAACGGAAGAAAAGCCGCTTTGGGAATACACAAAAGCAAATGTGGCATTTAGAATCCAGGCCGTAAATAAGGGAAGGAAACGACAGCTGAGGGTTCTGGAGAATAGTTCTGCTAAGTTTGTCAGCTTAGATAAGGTCACTGCTGTACGTAACGTGAAAACAGCACAGTAATTGACTTAATATGAACGTTTTAGCTTGAAAAGCAGTGGGAATCTCCGTTTAAGATTTATTTCATGCTAGCGACGGATTCAGAAACTCGGAACCAAATTAGAATTGTTTGGTTCCGCTCATTCAATAATCCTTTTTATAAATATTGAAAAGGGTTACATATCTGCAAGGGCCTCGTCTTTTTGTTTAGATTGAAGTTAGCATGCATGGCTAGCGTCATAGCTAATTAGCTACATGTCGGGTTTTGCATCATCATCAAATATTTGAGGCGGTTCAACGTCGGGCTTAAAGATTCTACAGTCTTTGAGGACTTGTGGGGGTCCGAGTATTTCATCAACCAGCTCTAGTAGCACCTCGCTAGCACCTCCTCCAGCAGAGGATGGGACAGCAAGCTGCGAGACTCCATTTTCTCTGGCAATTAAGCAGTGATGTCTGCGCTCAATGGGCTCCAAAGGCTCAACAGGAGGTGCTGGTTTCCTTTGTTAATGTTGTTGCTCCAGCTGCTGTTTTGGTTCAGGATCAACTCACCTTCGGTTGATGAAGAGCAGTTTCACTTTCACTCTTTTTTCCTTTGGTTACAATTAAACGGCATGATTCTTTCTAGAGAATTTTTTTTGGTCCTGAAGTTATTTAAGAGTATTAGTTATTTAAGAGTAATAGTTATTTAAGAGTAATAGTTATTTAAGAGTAATAGTTATTTAAGAGTATTAGTTATTTTAAGAGCGTAATGACTAAGACATCCTCCTTCACTCTTCTGAAATAAAGTATTATAATTTTATGTGATCTAATATGGAATATAACACGCCATTGTGTATTTTGCTTATTCATATTGCTTTATGATAAATACAACTAAATAGATGAAAAATTGGTATATTTAATTAGATTTATAATGTATATAATATAAATGAATAAATCAATAAATAAAATTCATAAAATATATTAATATTCAGAGTACATTAATAATAAGTTAATGCACAGTATTATTATTATTTATTATTATTATTATTATAGCTGTTTATTTTGTATAGAATATATACATTTGAAAATGAAATATATACATTATATTAGTCATCAGTCTGATTATATATATATATATAGCATATAAAAAGTAAGTAAATCAATTATTAAATAAATAAATATATTTTTCCTCATGCTATAATCCGGCATAAATATAATAAAGTAAAATAATAATGTAAATGAATAATTAAATACATTTGCTGATTGTTCAATCCTTGGATTAGTAAATAAAAATAAATACATACCAAATATTAGTATTTTTATTATTGTGTGTTTTGTATACATAATTATGATAAATGCAGTATAATAATAATAATAATAATAATAATAATAAATAAAATAATAATGATTATAAAAAATAACACTTAATCAAATGAATATCATTTATTAATATTACATCAATAATCACAAAAGTAAAAAAAATAACCAATATATTCTGATAATTGTATACTTTTTATGTATTTATTTTATAAAGAAATGAGTCAAAGGAATACAATACATTGCTAGCGTATATTGTTTTTGTATTTCTATATTTATATGTGATAATGAAGATAAATCTCAGCCACAGATGAACAAAGAATAAATCAATGTTCACAAACACGACGAGTATAAGAAAAAAAAACCCCCAAACATCAGGGTTCAGGTTTCCCAGCTAAACCACCGCGAAAAGGTGAAACCCCTGCCATCTTTAGCGGCATGCTGCGTAAGAGCAAAGCTGTGTGTAACCATCATAATTTGATTTGCAATGCTTGGATGAACGCATTTAAGATAGAACTTAATTGCTTTTATGCGCACATATTTAATTATCACTGACGAGTGCATGGGGAGTGCTTGACTGCACGGATGAGAGAGAAAAAGTAAACGTGTCAAATTAGGACGGAGGACATAGCAGAGATTGACCATTGGGCTTATTTCTATTCATACGTTTGTGTTATAACACAGTAGCGTACGAACTCTCGTCATTGTGTTTTTCTCAACCGCGCAGCAGCGTCATAATGACACGTGTCAGAAAAGAAAGCAGGAGTTCCTTCTTTCTTTCTTTTTCTTTTTTTTAATGGAACAGCAAACATCCTGACGGCTGCAGGAGGAAGATTAGGAATTATTACAACATGCTGTAAAGGAATTATTACCTACTGTGTTTGACCTTCCTTTCAATTAATACATGTAAGCTCCTCTCAGAGCTCCCAGAATCCAGAAGAGAAAAACTACTGACGAGTATTTGTTTGCAGAATTGATGTCGTCGGCTCGCCTTGGCCATTTTAAGTATAGCGCACACTCTCAGCCGTATTGTGTGTCATCCCATGGGGGTGACACACAATATCCTCTTTATGCCGACAATCATCCTCTTTATGCCGTTTATTATCATTTTACCGGGGAAAATTAAAGCGTTGTAATGAGATTAAACCGGGAGTTTCAAAGTAGACGCAGCAGATTCCTAACCCTAACCCAGACCCATCAATTACTGCGCTGTAAACATCGTTTATGGATCTTTCACTTCAAACCTGCAGCTCACGCAACCTGCGATCGCCTACTAACTGATCGCAGCGGCAGCAGACGTTATTAAGACCGTATATCCTGACTATTGTTCTCCGCGTTTCAGGGATCCATCCAAGCATCGCTGATTTAATTGAGACAGTTAACGACGGTCATGCCTATGCCACATGGCGCTAAGATGCGGCTTAACCTTTTAGCGGCGGGGTGGACCAGAATCACTGGGTGTGACTGCCCAGAACTAATTACAGCACAGAACCTTGTAGTATTATTCCTAAATATGGTGATTAACTCTAAAAAACCTCCCGGACGTTTAATAGCACACGTGTTTTCCTCACATGCCGCTCCATTGAGTACTTTCTGTCCCGTGTTTAATGTCGGCACTATTACAGATAGAAGATTTTATAACTTGGCCTATTCTGTCGTCCCCAGTCCCCCTGTGTTGTACAAGCTAACCCCCCTTATTGAACTCATCAAATTAAAGCGCAATTATGTCCGAAAAAACTGTGCTTTTTGTAAAGAAGTCTCCCTCTAGCGAGTCAAATATGATATAAGCAGTATAGATCTCCTTCAGTTGATTCATAAGCACCAAAGTTGGACTAAATCGGACTAACAATTAGGAAGTTATGCCTGAAAAACAGTGTAATTAGCGAAAAGCTAATAAAATATGGACTATTAGAGTCAAAACTTTTTATATATACAAGATATCTATCTTTAAATTGATCCATATGTGCCAAATATGAACTAAATTGGACGTACGATTAATAACTTATATATTTTTTCGTTAAAAAAAGCTACCCATAGTGTGTAAAGTGTGAACTGTTAGAGTCAAATATAATATACATACGCAGCAAAATTTGGACTAAATCCGACCAATGGTTGAGAAATTATGGCACGGAATACTTTTGAAGCTGAAGCTCCCTTAGTGCCGGTGAAATTTAACCTTTAACCTTTCCCAAAATCAATCCAGTTCTTCGTCGCCATTTAATCTATTTGGGTGTAAAAAATTATCCATTTAATAGTTTTGTGGTTATCGCGTTAACACAAATGATGCGGCTTTGTTGATAATCCCATAAAATCCCTGACTTTTCGTGGATATATAATTATTATGATTATGATGATCATGACTGTTATTACGATTATTATTGTTTTATGGTGACTCAAGCAGAAACTTTAACCTTGTCTGACTTTGACAACAAAAAAAACACTCTGAAATGTTTTACCTGAAGGATTTCATCGACTTGTTAGCTTTGTCCTTGCTCCTGTCTGGCTGAAATCCCTTCTTCAATCGATTGTTCTCCTTTAACTCTGGCTGGTCCCACTGGAAAGTGATACATGATCTGACTGCGTGAGCGGTGAGCGGAGCAAATGTACTGGAGTTTTAAACTCCGAGGAGGCGCTCATGATTAGGGTTGCAGCAGTTATGGGTGTGATGATAAGGAAGCCGTGCTTAAAGCTGGTTTACTTAAAACAGTCGTACGGCCTGTCAGATTCTTCAATCGGCTCAACATACATGCAGCGGAGAAAACAACAGACGCCAGACCGACATCCCTGATCTCCATCCCATCGGGTGCAACAACAACTAATGCAGAAGCAACTGCAAAAAGCATTCAGGGAGCGCAGAACCTCCGCCATGGGCCAAAACCGACCTCCGATCCTAAACTTAATCAGACATTGATGCGTCATTTCCTGTTCCTCTCCAGTATAAAACACCATACTGGAGAGGAACAGTACCGAAGGAGTTATTCCGTGCCTCTAAACCTACGTACAACTCCAACAAACTCTCTGACCACTGATCCACATGTATTCATGTAGAGGTTTACTCTTCATGATGCATGGTGAGTCATTTCCTGTTCCTCTCCAGGAAACAGACATTGTTGCATCATTTCCTGTTCCTCTCCAGGAAACAGACATTGTTGCATCATTTCCTGTTCCTCTCCAGGAAACAGACATTGTTGCGTCATTTCCTGTTCCTCTCCAGTAAACAGACATTCTTACATCATTTCCTGTTACTCTCCAAGCCCCAAGCAACATTGATTAGCTGATAGTGAAAAGATCCTTAATCGCACACAAAGAGTTGATAGAAAAATTAGATATTTAAGCCATAGAAATGGAAAATGTAGTTTTTGTTGTGAAGATGACATCATCACGATGATGTCATTACAAAAACACATGTCACATAATGTCTGTGCATCTGGAAGTATTTTTCAGGTGTTATGAAGGAGTTCCGGATGTGTGACAGTCCAATAATGTCTTATAGTTGGTGACTGAAGATTGAGATGATGATTCATTAAAATGCAGATTATCCCTACAGCCCAGCCTCGAGAGGCTCCTCAGGTGCGAGACCCCAAAGGCAAATAACGCCGCGTTGGCTGGAAAAGTGCTCTTGAACATGACATGAATTGGAAAATGGAGGCTTACTTTGCAAATTTATCTGTAATTGAGATTTAAGAGTCTGACCCTTTGAGGTCTGCTGTAGATTAACATCGATCAAGATGTCTGAACCTCGTTGACCTTCCAGATCCCGCCCCGCAAACAGATCTCTTTAACTTTTAGTTAGATGCCGAAGCATAGTCACATTATTAACATAATCAAAATATTTCACACATTAATTTATGGGGGGCCCCTGAAGAGCCTCTTGTGTGGACGAGATAATTATCTTCTGTGTAGGGTTGGCGATTTATCTTCATTGAAACCAATCAACCGTCTGGATCCCAAGATTGCGGCGACGTCGTTACTCTAACCGCACGTTTTTGGGTTCAGTATGTTTACGGTATGTTTAAGTGAGGAAACAACTGTCGAGCCAAGAAGATAAAGGTTGTTGTTTAAAGAGAATATATCATTATTTAATGTGAGATATAAAGACTTTAATCCTGAACTCATGTTGCCATGTCAACAGAACCATCCAGATCTAAATGCTGTATTCACGCTGAATAGTTCTAATGTTCCATGTAAAGTCACTAGTAGGACTTAATTGGACGTGATGATGCCAAATAAATGAATGATGTGCTAGAATGAAACAAAAAAAATGAGTTTCCTCTTATTTGCATAATTAGTGTGAGAGAAGTGTGAAAATTCTAAATTTAAGGCAGAGAGTCCCTAGTTTGGAGGTTAGCGGCACGTTGATATGAATGGAGGACAGCCAGAGCGGTCTGTGAAATGCTTTGATCTCATATTTATATCTCTCTTTGCTCATAGTAACCTGTCTGCCATGGGCCTTGATCTCTTGTGTTCCCTCAGAGGTTATTGCAAACAGCCTGCCTGGAACTAATTATCTCTTTTATCTCTATTTGGCCTTTGATCTATGTTCTTGCTGCTGTAAACTACCTCAACAACCTCAATTCATCCTTTGATGCGAGTTCAAGTCACTGTAAACTGCCCGCGAAATGCTTTGATCTTATATTTCTAAATGCTCTTTGTGCTGACTTGAGTAACCTGTCTGCCGTGGGCCTTGATGAAGTTTATGGTTGTCGTTCCTTTTTTTTCATGCAGTTTCATGCAATGCCTCTTAAAAAGGGAAGTTGGGTGGGTCGGATCCACTTCAGCTGTTGTGGGATTTAACCCTGTAACAGGTATCTACGGCGAGTAACAGGGGCAAACGCACTGCAACTTAAGAAAACACCTACAAATAGATAAAAGCACAAGCAAAAAAAGAAAATATCTCCATCAATATGACAACACAGGAGCGCGGCAGTAGCCGCCACTCAACACATTAAGAGAAACGATCTGCAGAAGCTAAAGGACAATGTAAGCGTCTTTAAGGAGGATAATATATAACACATAAACAATTCATGAGCTTCTCTCGACATCCGCATGGGTTGTTGTGACCGTCGTGTATTCGTTGCCACGGCGACAATTGAAGTCGCACGATGGTGGTTAAGGGTTTTCTTCCGCAACTATAATACGCCTTGTTTACTGTAAGTGTGAGTGATGTGCATGTTTGGGTTTTTCATTACGTTGATTTGTTGTTTTAACGATGATGATTAACGTCTTAGTCTATGCCACATGACTGCATTGCCCTTTAATTTCACATAAGAGGCTTCATAGAGTCCAATATTATCATAGATGATGAAAGTTTTCAAGAAGTTACACCAGTTGTTGTTTTTTTAAAAACAAAGCAGTAATGAAGAGAAGAACTGGGTCACTTCATCGCCTCGATTTCCGCAAATCGGCGCTCCGTGAGCCATCCTATCGGTTTTTATCGGACTGAAGGCGATAAAGATAATGCTGATGATACGGCAATATGCTTTTTGGTTTTCGGAGTTGCCTTTAATTGAATACAGGATGTGTTGGCAGAGCAATTACACTTGGTGAAAAGCAATAATTAAACAAAATGGAAATTTTCTTTCACAGATAAGCCGGGAAGCATCGGAGGAATTTCTTAGAGTCCAGCAGAGGTGAAGGGGAGATTAGTCCAACGTGCTTTAACACCTAACCCGATGATGAATATCTTCATAAGTAAGCCTTTCCTCCGCTCCCACATTGTGCTGACAGCAGGCAGACGTGTGTGTCGGGTTAAGGCAGTTTGAACGAAGCCGGTGCCAAAGCAATATTTTACTTTATTTATCTTACCACCCCCCTTGCTATTCATGGCGGCTATTCATTAGCTGGGTGAGCCACGGCGCACGTTGATATGTGAGGACGCGGGATATAAAGTGCAGGACCGTGTTTCACACCAGGCATTTCATTCTTAGTAAAAAAAAAAAGAAGGGAAAAAAAAGACGTCAGGCAGAAGGAATGGACGCCGGAGAAACACGTTTCACCCGCTGAAGTATTGACTCTAGAGTAATTACAAACAGCGTTTCAAGTGCATGAAAATATCCGGTTAGTGATCCACATCGCTCCGACAGGACGAGGCGTCACTGCTTCCCGACGTTTTAATATCCTCCGATGTTACCGAGGTAGAAGCTGAAGTCCGAAATAAGCTGATGTGGTTTTTAATGGGGCGTTTGTGATGGTTTGGAATCTCATATTTGGAATCAAGTACGACAAAACCCATATGATTACATTTAACCACTAACGACTTGCTCTTCAAGACTAATCTGCTGAGTAAGCACCTCTGTTATTTTTATGTAAGGGAAAGTTTCATTAAGGTAGACTAGATTATCGTCCCAGAAGGGGAAATATTGCTTAAACAATAGCAACAATAAAGAACTACAAGGTGAGCGAGAGAGTAGTATGGTATTGGGTGTTGTAGGGTGTAGCAAGGGTATATCACAAAAGGTCCCCAGTCCCCTGCGTTGTACAAGCAATCGCTGATTTAAATTTGACGTTTTGTCAAAAGTATTTTACATAATAAAAAGGTCCCCCTTGTGAGTTAAATATTTGACAGATCTCCTCGAGTTGATTTTTAATTCATTCGTTATCCGTAACTCCCTGAATACGTACAACGCAGGGGATTGGGGAATTTTCGGGACATATACTATGCTGTCAAAAGCATACGCTTAGTCTCCACAACATCGTCATATGAACAAATGACTTTAGATAAGGTCAAATATTTTTCCACTGCGACTGCCATCGCTCCTCTTCCACCTAGCTACATCTTCGTGAAGGTCATTGTTTCCATAAAGGGGTTCTGGGTGAAGTTATTATGGGGTACTTTTATTTTTACGAGAGCATGAATACCTGTGTTGGGGCAGCAGTTCTGTCTCGATTCTCTGGCTTCTGTCTACAGTTCAAAATAAAAGGTGAATTGGTGACTGAACTGCCCATAAGTGTGAATGAGGAGGTGATCACCTCTCAGCCGATGTCAGCTGGGATTGGCTCCAGCCCTCCAGCAACAGTGAAGAGGATTTTCACCATCCTGTTCTGTTAGTGTTGGAAAACGTAATATATTCTTACTGGACCTGAAAGTCGAGCAGTAACGGCATCTGTAGATGCCTTTGATGGACGACATCATTCTTTAAGGCAGATACTTTGAGATAAATGATGATGGAAGTGTTCCATTTATCTTTGCTGCTGTTTGTTTACGACGCAGTGTGGATGATTAAATTCTGACCCTCATCACTCCGTCAATGAAGCGGTGATTTATTTGAACAGAATCAATGCATGCGAGTTACTCGACAGTCTCTCTCCGTCAGTTTCAAAGCGGACCGCTACAAACGTATATGGATGATAATTATCCCCTTTGCATAGATGCGAAAATAAGCTTGAGCTCTCAAAGGATCGAGAGGCCTGTGTGTAAAACATGACCTCCAATCAGAGATTAGACAATACTACGAGAGGTGGCTCCATTCTAGAACCAAATAATGAGTTCTTTGAAGAGGCTTTTTGGCGCTGACGAGTGTTACCCCTCCTGAAAATGAAAGCTTTCAGCAGCACATGTCAGCGTCTCAGAATATATTTACAGGAGAGGAACTGGAGAATGGGGAGAGAAGGCCAATTTGACCTTGTGTTGTTGCCACATTTTGTTAGTATTTGTGAATTCTTCAGGATTGTATTGTTCACAGGACTTTTTAACTGGCAGCCGGATGGACAGTTAGAATGCAACGCGTGTAATTGTCCAATTCAGCCAAATGGAAAATTATAAACTTATAAAGGTTACCAATGAAAATGTTGCAGACTAGTCTTCCAAAAATGAGAGTGTTGAAAATCAAGATCTGGGGCCAATCGTGGTGGAGAATTTTCGTTTTCTGCGTGGGTTTTAAGCATTCCGACCACCGTCCAACAACAAAACGCATGTCTGAATATAAAGCAGAAAGCTGTGGAAATGTATTGGACCCTTCTAGATTTCTTCACATTCACTGTGTTGGATTTTCCAACAAAATTTAACATGTAGCTTTAATTAAGCCACATTGGACGTTTTTTTGAGCACAAACTGCATCTCAATGAAGTTCAGGTCGAGACTAAACCACTCCAGAACTTATTCATATTGATCCATTCAGAGTTGGACTTCTGGTTGGGATCATTGTAATGCTGCATGAGCTTCCACTCACAGACTATCTATCTATCTATTCACTTTTTGTATTTGGCGTTTTCATGATAGCAAACTTATTTTCAATAGGTGGCAAGTTTGAATTTCATACCGGCCACTCAAATATATCCATGCTTTTATTCTGAAGGTACTGGTTTCATTGTATCTCTGAAAGGACCAAGTGTTGTTTATTCTCCCAGCCTTCAGATGAGCCTAAAGTTTGTTAGAGTGATCCGATAAACGCAGATATCTGACAACAGAGGAGTAGGGAGCTCGTTCGCGCTGGCGCACTTGGTTGGCGAGCCGGCTATCGCAGTGTATTCTGGGACTTTGTAGTATCTGTGGTGTTCAATAATAATTAAATGTTGAATAAATAAAAAGTCACACTGCCTGTGAAGCACCTGTGGTACTGATGTTCAGGGTCTTGCTCAAGGACCCGTGGCGTGTTGTATCAGGGGCTGGGCTCGAACCCTGACCTCCTGGTTTTGGGGTGACTGCTCTTCCCACTGAGCTAAAGCCGCCCACAGATGTCCAGTTATTATCGAATTTAGATATTGTCTCGTGTGTTATTGTTCTGCGGGCCGGATGTGGCCCGCGGGCCTTGAGTTTGACCTGTGTGCTCTATAGCATCAAGCAACAAAGAAATCAATGGTCTCCCACATTTAAATGAATCCTTTGAAACTTGAAACTATTGTCTGCTAAGCTCATACAAATAGCTGGTTCGGATCCAAACAGTCCCACGGTGAGGCGACAGGGCCCGTGTGTTCTGCTAGTATCTGTGTCCAAACATGGGAGTGAGTGTTTGGGAGAGAATCGCAGAGGAGGAGAGGTGAAATGAAGACAGTGAACGCGGACCGGCTTTGAACAAAGACAGCTTGTTAAAGCAGCGGAGGATGAGTCAGAGAGCGGTCCCCTTACAGGAGCCCTTGTTGTTCGGGTCCAGTCCGGTTTCATCTCGTCAACCTCGCTCCGGGCATGTAAGGAAAGAAAGTGCTGCGCAGGAAGTCTTCTCCGCGTCCTCTTCTTGACATTTTCCTCTCCATTAAATCACCTGGGGGCTCCACGGTCATTTCCTGCCCCGAAGTGAAGCGAGAGAAAACTGAACTTTCACACGACTGACGGATTAATCAGCGTCTGTGTCGGGTTTTTCTTTAATTCACCAGTCGGCGCGTTATTTCAGGAAATAAGTGAAATCCAAATCCCTTTCCCCAATCTAATGTCTTGCTCAGCCGTTTGGTTGAGCTCATTTTGAGTCACTGTTTATTATATGACCCAGTGGCAGCACGTATGTGCTAAACAGAAAGGGGCCAAGCTCGGAGCCCTGAGCGACACCACGGGTCAAGGGGGCCACCAAGGAGGGGGCATTTTCCACAACCATTGAGAAAGTCTTGGCGAGGACATTAAAGGGTTACACACACACACAAATAATATTTACGTCGCTGCACCTCCGGGGGACGTGAAGGAGTGTGTGTGTGTGGGTCCAACGGAGCTGATGTTTTGATGTGCATTAGCTGTAAGTACAGTTCAATGATCAGAACAAACAGCGACGGCGTCATCATGTGTTTCGCCCCGAGGGGATCGTTACTGAGGCGTGAGCGGCGTTGGAGACACAGAAAGGCATCAACGCACAGTTTATATAACATTTAATGTTGAAATGAAAAATATTAGTCTTATATTTCATGATTTAAGTATGTATTGAAGTATTCTGTAATGAAGAATACACATCTTGTCCCATATTTATTTGTTCTGTTTATTATGACCAATCCAACTTGTTACTATTCTATTATACACAAATATTGCTATTATCTATATATGTATTATATGTGTTTAGGTTATATGTGTTATATGAACTGGTACTACGTTACATATATATATATAACATTTTGTTGTATACCAACCAAAGTCTGAGTCCTGTGAAAATAGAAACAACGTCTTTTAAAGTATAAAATGTGGACAGTTTATGTCTTAAATTGACATTTTGTCATGAAAAGTTTTTCCAAGTGAGTCAAATTCCCTTAGGTTAATACATTTTTTTGTGACTTTTCCTTTAAAAAGGGCGTCTTTTATTACGCTATTCAACAGTGTTTGACATTTTCCTGGCTTCGGGACCTTTGCCTTGCTACATTATTAGCGTGGCGTTCCCACAGGGACCATCATTCATACGTTTTTATGAAGCCAAACAGAGACGAGTTTTGGCCAAAGGGAGGACGCCGAACGTTCCCTGACTTTATTTCCTCAATTCATCTTAAAAACATTCGCCATCGTAGATAATAACATCTCCTCAGAGTGATGCTGGAGACGGACCTATGGTTGAAAAAATTATGGTCCGAAAAAAACCTTTGGAGATAAAACTCTCCTTATGGGGGAAATACACAACTAACTTTTCCCAAATTCAATACAGTTCTTCCTGGAACTAAGGTCTACGGGGTATAAAATTCATTCATTCAAAAAATATTCATAGGCACCAAATTTAGATGAAATCTGACCTTCAGTTAAAAAGTCACATTGGAAAAAAACCCAGTGTTTTTTGTAAAAAAAAGGAAAATAGAAACTATTAGAGTAAAATACTATATTAACATATTTATAACATATATAAATATGTTTTTGTTTTGATAAACCCTTCCTGTCAGGGTCGACAGCATAGTTTAAACTGATTTTAATTGGAATATCGGGTCCATGTGAACCCAGTTATTCTGACAGGATTCAGTCTTCGCTGCTCACAGGAAATTATAAATAGCACAAACACATGATGTATGTATCTGGAGCATCTTATCCATCAGTCGTGATTTATTTGTGCAGGAAAAAAAAGGAAAATAAACACGTGGTTAGTTTGTAAACAGTTTGTGCCTGCGGTATGCCATGCATGTTTTATACTATATTTGAAAAGTACATTACGGGCTCCGTAAATAAGCACAATAAGGAGTCTCCACATGTTTGGATATCTATATTTCACTCACATGTGGTTCAGTTCTAAGGTCCCGCCAAGGCATCTCAGCGCCGGCGTGTCACAGATTGCAGGTGGTTAATATTTCAGAGCGGCGACGCTGCATTTGGCGGCGGGTCATCTTTGTAGGGCCGTTGCGTGCCAGTGCCCAAGGGTCTTAAATATTTTATAATCTCTATTTTTCCTTCTAGCCATTCCTTTAAAGCACTTTAGAACGCACCCTCATATTTGTAGTTGGAAAAAAACAAAAAAAACAAGCCAGAGAGAAAAGATTCATATCCTCCATGTTTTTTTATGTTCTTTTTTAAACTCTGCGTTTAGAATATATTGGCATATATTGAACTAGATTTATCGAGGTTAAGGCATCTCTAAGCGCCATTATAGTTGTCATGATTAATTCAACTGCAAAAACATGACTTTGGAATGTTACAAAATGCATGAGCTGGTTTTTTATATTTTATTACAATATTGCTTATTATTTCAGGGCGTTCTATAAACGTTCACGACATCAAACAGGCAGTGGAATCTGACAACTGAATGTTGATGTTAAAAACAGGAACAGGAAGAATATTGCCACACATAAGTGTGAGTCATGCCGATCGGCCATAACATTATAACTACTGACAGGTGCAGTGAATAACATCTCGTTCAGTGGGTTGGATATATTACGTAACAAATGAAGATTTTGTCACATCTCTCCAAAAAAATGTATCTATTTTGCATACTTTATACTTTTAATCTCTAAATTTGCCATAAAATGTCCAAATGCCTTTTAATTTATTACACCAAATCTGTAGTTTATCCTGCATTATTTGCTCTACATATTTATAGCATCTTTCTATATTAAGTATATATATTTTTAGAATATTATTTCCAGATAATTGAAAAAGTGTGAATAATATGCTCTGAAAAGTGATTGTTTTTCTAATTTCCCCATAATAAAGCCCTCATAATTTTTTTTTTTTATTGTAGACACTGCATATATTCAAATCATCAGCAGTTATTCTTCCCTCCAAGAGAAGAAACTGATCATTTAAGGGGATAAAACTCCAGCTTTACATCATTTCGATTTGTTTACGCTCAACATTTCTACACGTAGCAGGAAATAATGACCCTTTTTGCGAAGGTGGTGGCTTTCAATAAGCTCTCAACAGGATTTAACCGCGGGACTCTGAGGCAGGATTTTATAACACTTGCAGCCCACAGAGCCTCGGGTCCCCTGACCGCAGAACAAACCAAAATAATGGGATTATATTTCTGAACTGAATCGCACTTCGTGATTATTGCTTTGAAATAACAGTAATTGTTAACACGGTAAGGCTAGAAGGGTAGAAACTAATAGAGTAAAATAAGAACTATTAGAGTAACAAAGTAATTAATGATATATCTCCTCGAGTCGATTCATATGCACCAAACTTCCGGCAGATGGTTAAATTATATCTTAAAAACAACCTCTTTTTTTTCCTAAAGTTCCCTTTAGTGAGTAAGATATAAAGTATTGGAGTCTATTAGTGGACCAAACTGGATCCCTGGTATCATATTTTACTCTAATAGTTCATATTTTACTCACTGGTGGGACATTTTTACAAAAAACATTGTTTTTTTTGGATATCATTTCTATCTTCATTAATATATATATATTTTCTTTTTTTTCTTTTCATATTTTCAGTTTTAGTTTTTATAAATATATATATACGTACAAAAATATATGATAGATATTGTTGAGTCGATACATACGCACCAAATTTGGACTAAATCGGACAAACGGTGGAGGAATTAAGGTGCAAAAACTTTTGGAGGTATAATATTCAAACACCATTTCTCAAAATCAAACCAGCTCTTCCTCACACTAAGGTCTAACTGGGTATAAAATTTGAAAATCATCCATGTTATAGTTTTGGAGTTAGCATAGTTGACACAAAGGTTCCGTGGCTAAGAGGTGGCGGATGCAGTGATGATGTTGGAGGTTCGGTACAGGCTACTTCCTGGAGTGTAGATGATGGTGGGGGACAGACAGCAGTTTGATGTCGGAACCTCGTTCTCAGCTAATAGTCAAAGGACACCGATGATGATGATGAAAGGCTGGATGGATGAACGATGATGGATGTGGGGGCGGGCCGAACAGTTGCTGCTCGGCAACAGCATGGCAGGTTTTCAAAGATATTTTAATGTCATCGTCCACCGAGCCAACGGCAAGAAGAATGTTGGACCAGTTCTGCATAATGGTCAGATACAGTGACATTTGAATAAAACGGTATTTGTTTGTTTCATTTTGACAATAAAGGATGGATTGAAGAGGGGTGGAAAAAAATACAGCAGAGAGAGAAAGAAAGAGACAGGAAGCCAGAGTAAATGAGACAAAATGTTGGCAGGAAGCCCAGTAGGCTATTCCGGATGTCCAGCTCACCCTTGAGAAATTCACAGGTCTGAATTTATTCTGAATTTAACACTGGGGTTCCTCTCATTTAACAAAAACCTGCTCATCAGGCAACAAACTACCAGTTGGATGATCTCTGATGGAGGGGTCTTCAGCTTTCAGGGGTCTGGCAGCAGCCTAAGCAGAATATACCAGACATCTTCCTCCTCAACTACCTTCTCCAGTGAGTTCTAGGTCAACCCGGGGGTCTCCCCTTCCTTTTGGACATGCCCGTAATAACATACCAATGAAGGATGCCCATCATGGCTGCTTGTAGCCACGCCCTCATTCTTAGGGTACCTGTCCAGAGCTCATGATGACAGGTGAGGGTTGGAACCTAGATGGACTGGCGAATCAAGAGTTTTGCCTCACGTCTGACGTCTTAAAGTTTTCAGTTATTGTGTTATTAACGGTAATAATTTATAGAACATCATCATTTTGAAAATCTTATTTTTTTTTACATTTGTACTAAATCAACCAAATACATTTTTAAAAGTTTTATTATATCTCTTAAAGGTTTGGGATATTATAGAAGCAGACCAGTCTGATCAGAGTCCCATCAACCCGCTCCAAAGAGCCATTTTTCCAGAACCGTCTTTGTTGTCCTATCAGAGCAGTGTCGCACAACAAATTGCCTCCCAGAGTGCAGCCTGGCTGGTGGGAGATGAAGACGAAGAAGATGAAGAAGATGAAAATGGAGGAGGAAGTGACAAGAGTGTTGTCCTCAATTACTATCGATTCAGTTGTTTGAACCTTTTTTCTCCAGGAGGTGAAGAGTCTGGGAGGAGGCTGAGGTTGAAAGTGTTGTCCGTCACACTCTGTCATCCTCGGACAATTGTCCAGTTAGTTGAGATTCCTACATTTTTTTAAGCAACTGTCAGGTCCTTGAAACTAGCCGGTAAATCTAATGTTTAACTATATTTACTAATATTAAGAAGTTTATAGTATCAGAATCAGCCACTGATATTTAGAATTTTGTTTTTTCCCACTATTTCTTTTGCAATTTGTGAATGTTTGCTTGTTTATTTTCTTTTTTTTAATCCTTTCTCCTTAACCAACTCCTAATTTCCCCCTGTGCACATTTATAAAGTGTCTTTCTATTTAGCAGCGGCACTGTTCTACTGTAGATTTACGAGCGTTACAGATTTGAAACAAGATTAGAGAAACAATATTTAAGCATTTTAAGTTGAAATTTCACTTTAAGTTTGCCGCAAAATAGTAAAATTGAGCTTTGAAGATATTTTCAAGATTCTCTGACCAAACAAAATGTTCAACTTCCTGAAAATAAGTCCCTATATCTCCTTGAAATGTAACTTAAATTATTGCATCTTAAATCAAGTCTTATAAGATATTTTGACTATAAATTAGACAAATACTCAAATACCTGTTTTTAATAAAACCCAGTGGCTTCGTATATTTGCTAAAGAGTAAGGGGCAGATGATAGGGCCCTGGGGGACACCACTTACTTAACAGAGTTATTATGAATTACTAAACAGGGTTATTTAACTTGATACACCAAAAAAAGGTTTTTGTTTAATAAGGGTCAAATAGTTTTCAACAAACGTGCTTTACCAAAAGTTTGAGCTAATATAATTAAAGCTGGGAATTTTCCCGAACAATTCTTATTTTATTCTTTAAAAACAAACAGTTTTTTTTGGGTCATTTATAGTAAATTCAGAGTGTCTAAGCTATTAAATGAATGCAGTTAAAAATTAAAATTTGCAAAGTCACAAGTTTTAAGTTTTTTTTCTTGTCCCCTGGATGACCTTAAAGGGTTCTGGATGAGACGTAATAGCCCTTTAAAACCGCCACATATTCCCTATCTGCTTGCATTGCTTCCAGGCTTGAGATTCGCCGCGGGGATAACAGTCTTTACAACAAGCATTCAGAAATGAATTCACAGTTTGGAGACTTTCAAAAGCCAACCATTGCTCACAGGATTATTTTCCATTTTATATTACTGGGCATTTATTCGGAAAAAATACAAGCTTGTAAAAATGACACCAGAACGGTTTCCCCCATGAATGGGATATTACCCCGTATTATTGCTGCAAAGTGGCTTTTTTGAGTTCAGTTAAAAAGAGCTCTTGTGGTTGTACACAAAATCTTTCATCCCTTGTTTAATAACTGTGGCAGTTGGAGCCAGAAACAGCTGGTTGGGCAAACTTTACACTAACAGCATTCTTTAATGTTCTTTGCTCCTTTTCTTTCCCTTTTTCTTTCTTTTTTCAACCTCTGCTGCATTAATAGCATTTTGAAGAATCACACAGCTATGCCGGTGGAAAGACTCCATCATCTTGAGTGGATTCCATCAAATGGAGTTTGATTTGCATTTCTTAAAGCAGACGAGTGTGATGCATTATGCAACGCTGGCAATGCTTCTTGGGTAGTTACCGCATTTCGGGGCATTTCTAGTTGAAGTGCATTTCATGGATTTCTGCTTCCCTGCTTCCTAAAAAAGCGATTTGAACAGACCGGATTGATTTAAACCAAAATCTGTGCCGAAAATCATTGAAGTAAATATTTCCATACAATTTATGATCTTTGCTTGTAGCACCCAGCGGCTTTGTGTCACAGCCGTGAGCGAGGACCTCGCTTATTGTGGCGGCGTAGTGGGCGATGGTTTCTGTGTGGCGCTTCTATCTCAGCTCTCTCCACCCTTTTAGGTGGGAGACGCCGTGCTGTTCTCCGCCGAGGGGGCCCATGCTGACCCCCCCTTTGATTCTGAGATTTGATGGGACAGTTGAGTCATATATTATTATTAAGAACAAAAAAAGGAACAAAGCAACAAACCTCGCCGTCAAAGCAAACATGAAGAATGGTGAAACATTTAGATGTAGAATCATCCGTCAACCCTGAGGATTCAACTCGGCTCGGCATCGGCCGTGAGCTTCATAGCCCCCCCATCCTCGACCCAACCCCCTTCCCAGAAACGTAAGCTGAGAGTGTGCTATCTCTGCCCCCCACCCAACCCCCACCCTCCTCTGTACATATAAAGGATCTTTCTCAACTAAGGTTACCAGAACTATTCTTATTTTCAGCTGATTATGCTCTAATGGAAACATAACTGTGAATATTACATACCATTTAGTCAAAGTGATTCCCCTTCATTTAACACACTGCACCTTTAATTTCTCGCTGATATCATAAATCACCGCCTTGGGTTAAATTCTATAAGAAACCACCGTTAATTGCCTCATAATGAAAAACGAATAAGGAAAATTCTGCGGGGATCCAGTGAATAAATCATGGGCTTTGGCCGTTAGAGAGTGCATAAAAATGACAAAGCCCTGATTCATCAGCATGAATCTCCATCCTCCTTCCTCCCATCACATCTGCCATTAAAGAGCCTCTGCACACCGAAGCTCATTTCTTCGGCAGGAACCTCCTCTTCCTCCTCCGTGTCACCTGATGCAGTAGTTAGGCCATGGTTGAACAGTTTCCACTGACTCAGAAATAATTAAAGGCACAAGCATTCATTAGATCAGGAGCTGTTTATTTCATTTGGGGGGAAAGGTCAACTCGAAAGATCTTGAAATTGAAGCCACTCTGCAACAAAAGCAGAAAAATCAATGTTAAGCCCAAAAAAATACCAAACAAATTAAATCTACACATTTTCCCACTGAAAGTAATCTGTGCGCAGAAAACACAGGTCTCACCTCACAAACACCGCCGTCATCCGACCCGCTGGTCCGGCACACCGGTGCCACTCAGGACTTTTGAGGGCAGGCAAGAGACCTAAACTGCAAGTGCAGAGAGAAAAATACAAAATATACAGAAAGTTGCCACTAAGTTCTAGAACTATGATGGAGTATTAAGACCATTGACATGAAAAAATGACAAAATTGAGATTATAATTGTAATTTTCCAACAATAAAGTTCTACCTCTCCAACAATAGTCGGAATTTTAAAGCAAAAAGTTACAATTTTCCAACAATGAATCCGTAACTTTCCAACAATAGTTGGAAATCTTTAAGAAAAAAGTTGATATTATTCAAACAATATTCAAAATAAGTTACAGTTTTACGCCAATAAAGTTATAATCTTCCGACAACAGTCGTCATTTTAAGAGAGTAAAGTAAATAATTGTAGGCTACTTATTTGGAGGGGAAATGAAGAATGTACCGGACAGATTTGAAGGAAATTATCTCTTTTAGTGGAGCAGAGGATAAGTCATAATGTTCCAACAATAGTCGTACTTTTACAAGAATTAAGTCGTACTTTTAAGACAATGACGATGTTATTTCACAAGAAAAAGTTGAAATTTTACGAGGGTAAAGTAAATCGTTTTCAGTCTATAGTAGTTTATAATCTATATGCTTCCCAGTGGAGCAGAATAAGTCAAATTGTAGCTAAAACGTTAAATATCTTCTGAAAAAGAAGACCGAAGCCCGTGACGTAGATATGTAATTAATTTTTAAGAAATTCAACTTTTTTTCAGTCCCGGAATCTCTTTTCATGAACGCCGAGGCCAAGAGAGGCTGCGGCACAAACACAAAAAACAAAGTCCCAGACAACATCATAATGAATCATCTGTTTCTGTCACGAGGCATCAGCGTCAGGGATCAAGTAGGGGTCGTATGAATCAATAAAAGCATCTGCAGACAGATCCGCCGGCATCCGGGTCTTTCAGTTTGGCTCCACTGAGACCGGCTCTCGAAGATTCAGGTCATAGAATCCAGACAGACACGGATTCCAAGCCGAGGGAGTTAAAGTTAAATGACCTTTTCTGAATTCTGTGACGACTTCAGGGACAAACAGTAGGAATAAGTCCCGGGACTGAAAGCAGTAATACACAAGGCTTTTTTTTCCGGATTATACAGAACCGATCAGAACAATACAGAAGCAGAAACTCGGTCCGAAAAAGTGAGTTCTTAACACGAATGTGTTTCCAAGTGTTTCTGGAGGATGGGAGCCTTGGTCACCTCGGAAGGTCAAAAGGCCTCTGACTCTGGCAGACTTCAGACCCAAAAACCTCCAGGACCAGACAGATGGACATGGTCTGAATGCAAACAGCAGGTTTGCCGTTCAAGTCCAAAAACAAACAACAGGGAACCATGAAGGCTGGGGTTGGGTCAATAACCAAACTATCAGCCCCACACTTTGTGCCTTGTCCTCCAGCCTTGGCAGCTGACTTGCACAAGTTGCCCAATTACTCCTGACACACACTCTAAAATATTTTTCTAGAATTTACTTAATCTTGATAGGTCACAGATTTCCATCATTGTGTTGAAATGAAAAAATAACCAACCTACTTCTCAACCAACATAGCTGCGTCTGGATAATCGCAGCATTATCGATTTAAGGTGGATTATGAGAGTCCAGCTAACTGAGACGAGCAACATAAAGTTTTGTTTTTCTTCAACAGAGTTTAGTCTGTTCCACGTGAACTAATCTAAGACCAGCGTAATGTATTTCATTATTGTGCTAGTCTTTCATTAAACGTAAAGTCGTGTCAGATCTATCCTATCCCTTCAGTCCAACAATTATACATTTGAAATTACAGCTGCTAAATAGACGTATTTTAAAAATGCTAATTGGTTATAAGTACATTTTTTTAGACACTTTTTTGAGTGCATTTAAGACACCTGCACCTTCTGCCTGATCGATTTCATTTTAACGATCCTTTGGTAAATTGATCCATTAATAACATATCGCACTACTCCTATTTTAAACTTGGCTCACGCTGTAATCCACCAACAGAAAGGGTAGATCCCCGAAACCCCCCCGATCCCCTGCACTATAAAGCAATCCCCCGGATTGAACTCAAATAAAATGTGAAATAATGTCTAAAAAAAACTTCTTTATTTTTTTGGGACAAAAAACTCCCCCTATTGAGCAAAGTATGAACTATTGGAGTAAAATACGAAGCGTATAAAATAAAATATCCTCGAATCGATTCATTGGACTAAATTGCAACAACCGTTAAGAAATAATGGAATTTATGGAAACTTTTTATAGGTGAAGCTCCCCCTAGTGCCGGGAATATACAACTCACGTTTCCCCAAATCAATCCATTTCTTCCTCACACTACGGTCTATGTGGGTATAAAACTTGAAAATGATCCATGAAATATTTTTTGAGTTATCGCAGTCTCACGAACGAACTTTGTCTCTATTTTTATATGTGATGAGAAGTTATGCTGTGCAGTCATTTAGAATAAGGTACCTTAAATTCGTCGATGAAAAGTAACCATATTGTTAAAATGTGCAGAATCAGATGAGAAGCAATGACCTGAAAGGAAAAACAG
Organism: Lophius piscatorius; assembly: GCA_009660295.1. Taxonomy (NCBI): domain Eukaryota; kingdom Metazoa; phylum Chordata; class Actinopteri; order Lophiiformes; family Lophiidae; genus Lophius; species Lophius piscatorius. The sequence goes on along the minus strand of VRLP01001777.1, from coordinate 57,205 downwards.
GAGATAGCTAATTAAAGGCGAATTCTAAATTATATTTCGGTTTCAGCTCCTCGTCTTTATTCTTCGCTTCTTTAATCTTCTACGTCGTTATATTCATATTTAGTGGTGGTATATTAGTTCTTCTGACGAGTGATGAAGATGTGAGCAGTGTGACAGCCGCTCTGATTTATAATTCAGATTTTCTGAGATTTAAGAAACGAGAAAAAAAAAAAAAAAAAGTTGGAATAACTTTAATTTTAATTATTCATTATTCCTCTCATAATATTGTGACTGGCTGCCGAAAGTAAAGAGAGGATCAGGTTTTATTTTATGCATTAATTTGTTCTATCTGGTATAAACCATAAAAAGTTTCTACATTTATAAAAGTAAAATACACAAAAAATAATAATAATACAGAATAAAACAATTAAGATATTATTGACATGTCATAAAAAAAAATAATGGTTGCATTATTTGAATGGAACATCGTATGAGGAGGATGAAAGATGAGGATGCCTCATTGTAATTAAATATATCAGTCTTATTATAATTATTTGAAACACAATGTTTGAAAACGAGGGAATCGACATTAAAGGAGGAGAAGGAACATCCTTCTTAAGTTCCTCAAGCTTGTCTGTCTTAAAAACTTGAAAAGGCAAACTTGAAAGTGACTTATCTTCCGGAGCAGGAACTTATTTTATTTCTTATTATATTTTGCTGTAATTCTCTCATCAAAGTCCTCTTCGTCTCTTTCTAAACTTCTGTCACATTTCTGACATGACGTGTTCAGTCCTTTGTTCACTCACGTCTCACACCAGACACCAACTACTCCCACTTAGTTTATTCCAAACTGTTAGCAGTAAGCTTCAGAGTGAGCAAATACACTTTGAGAAGAAACAAAGTTCTATATCTACGGAAAACTAATAGGAAAAAAAAGAACAAATTTAACATATATGAGAAAAACTAGCACTGACAATTGACAATTTTTAGGTCTTTTTGCAAAACATCAACCCTAAGAGTCAAGGTTTTGCAATTCCCTACAGCCACCATCCATATCTAGCAGTTAATGCTGATTATAGGGATCCATCATCCATCCATCCATCTATCCATTTATCCACTATCCATTGGAATAGCTCTGGGTCAACTTGGAAAGGTTTGATGGGCGGAGGTGGCTTGTTGTTGTAACTCTTACAAAGCAAGCAACTGGTTTGTTTCCCTTTTTTTTAGGGGGTCGCCACAGCAGATTGTCTTGTTCCGCATATTTATTTGGCATAGGTTTTCTTTTTACATCGGATGCTTCCTGGCACAACCATCCCATGTATCCGGGCACACGACCGACAATAGATGAGACTGGGTAGGATGGTAGCACTGACATATTGCTTGAGGGTCCACACTGGAGTTCAGCAACACCCTCTTTTGACTGGGATTTGAACCCCAGTCTCCTGGACCAATGTCAGTGGTATAACCCACTGAGCTATCCAGCTGCATGTCATAACGTTTATAGCATACTTAATTCTTACGTATATAGGCTGGAGTTTCCCCGCAAGCTTCTAATCAGTAGTAAGTGAGTTTCATAGTTTTCCCATTTAGCTGGATGAACCTATTCAACTATGTTACGCATCCATCAATTTTCTAATGTTCACCTGGAATTGGATTGGCGGCAGCCAATCATGCAAGGTATTCCATACGCCCATACGCCCGGCAACACTCTCCAACTCATCCTGGGCAATGCTGAGGCTTTCTCAGTACAGATCGAATATACTTTATAGGCGCTACGGAAAATCTGTTGGTCGTCAGTTGGACGTGCCTGAAATAACTCAAAGGATAGGCGTCCTGTTCGGATGCCCAAAAAAACTAACTGACTACTTTCTATGCAAAGGAGCAGCGGCTCCGCTCACTCCGAGCTTCCTCCGGATGTCCAAGGTCGTCACCTCAACGAAGGACGCTAAGGTCACACGAAGGTCAACACCCAGAGCCAACGCAAACTGACTAACAGTTTAAGAGTTTTCAAAGACTCCCTATCCTAAATACTTGGATAAGTGTCGGGTTCTTGCTCTGCCTTCGGTCTTATTTGATCTTGTGTCTCCAAGTGATGTGGTTCAATCTATAGGGAGACAGAATCTCTCCTGTCTGTCCTTCTTCAACAACAAAAGGGACTTTTTTCACATCCCCAGGGACTCGGCAACCTCCCCTGCCAATCAAGGATCGGTGATTGAATTAGTGCCAGGTCCACTAGCTGCTGCTTCCGCTGAGCGACAGACGGATCCCGATCAGAGATTAGGCCAGTGTGAAGTTCACCCTCCCTTCACAGCTCCTCAAATACATCTCTTTCTCCCAGGCTCTAAAAGGCACCTCAGACGGAGGGAGCTCCCGCCTGACAGGCCAGGAATCGTCCAGCCTGTGCGGAATGCAAATGAGGCGGACGTCCATCTCCTCCTTTCCAACTCTCTAGGAAAGAGAAAATAAATCCTATGCTTAGGATTTAGAAGTGGTTCTCATGCCATTTCAAAAGAAAAAGAAAAGCTTTCAGAGTTAAAGTGAGTTTGCGAGATAAGACTGCAGACAAGATGTAGCATAATGCTCGAATCCTACGTAGAATTTCTGACAGATAGCAACACGTCCCCTTTCTCTAAGTGTCTCTGCCAACCAAAAAAGGACATCCAAACATATAATCCATATCGCTCTATGGCCTCATGTTCTTTTGGCCAAATAATTCTGTGTTTATCGCTCTTCAGGTGGGAACATCCTGAACCGACATGTAGGACTCATCGATGCGACTGCATGGGTGGTAATCATAAACACTTCAAATGATGACGCCCTACTTATCGTTAATAGCAAAAGTTTCCAAGAACATACTCAGCACCGATGATTGTGAACCTTTTAGTAAGGCTTTCAAAATAGAGCATACTGGATATATCGTGGCATTGCATTAATGTCGTACTGCCACGACATTATAATCTGGTTACCGTGGCTTTGGTCAGTGGGTGGGATTTAATAGGCAGCAGGCGAACGTTCTGTGCTGATGTTGATGAAAGAGAGAAAAATGGGAAAACCTAAGGATCTGAATTCGACAAGGACCACATTGGCTAGACGACTGGATCGGAGCATCTTCAGAACAAGTTTTCTAGGGCGTTCCTGGTGACCCAGTAAAGGGTGGTTCTAATTTTATGGCTGATCATGCACAATGCACTTCTGTGAGAAGGTATTTCAAACAGGACGGCCATGAGTGAGTAAAAGTTAATTTTGAATATGTGATAGATAGTCTATCAGAAAGTCGTAGGCGGCAGCAGCAACACATACCCCGAAATAATGAGATAATCAAACGAGATAATGAAAGATATTCTGGGTTTGCATCTCAGTGGTTATAATGTTACGGCAGATACACGGTAACGGATTTGATTTTCCATCTCGCACAAACTGTCTCTGGTCAGAAATCCATCCCAAAGCGCCACCGTGAGTCGAAAAAAGACTTTCTCTTCTATCTTCCCAGAAGACGAAGGAGATATTCGACATAAAGGTTAATGTTCTACATCAGCGATGACCCAGACAGCTGTGTTATCATTTACCATACCAAAAAAAAAAAAGGCCACATGATAATCACATTTCATGCCATCGCGGACGGAAAGCCATTTTCATCACAGTTATTATCGACCACTGCTGTGCAGGCTCTGCAGGGTCCGAGTGTCTGACCGAGTCTTCCACTCTGAGTCAGATGTACGACGGAACGAAACAGAGACTGATGGAGGGAAATGTCTGCTGGATTCTTTTCAGCCCGTCCCTTTGACTCAAAGGTAACAGGATATTCAGACGATATTGTGGATTTAAAAGCAAAAACGTCTAAAAGTAGCAGGGATACATGCGTGTTTATTTCCTAGTAGTACCGATTCGTCACGTACTGTTGAATGTCAAATTGTTGTTAAGAGTTTTCCAGCAACCATGGGGATTGACCCTGAAAGCTAAAAGTACTGTCAGAATCTTAACTGAAGCAGAGTTTGGGACTCACCTGCAGACACACAATATAGGCAGAAGTACAACAGAGGCCGTTAAGTGGTTTAAAAAAAACAAAAAACAAGGTGAGCAGTCCAACGATCAAAAAGGCAGAGGCAGAATCATAAAACAATCCAAGACCAGAACCGAGAAAATCTATAAGAAATCCACAACGAAACACTTACAGATGAAAAACACTAGGAGACAGTTGGGATATGTGACGATGATACATCAATGACTAACTGGCAAGTGAGGACAGGGGAGCAATAACTGAGGATAAGGAGACAATGAGACACGGAGGGGGGGGGATTGGACATGACACACATGAGGGGAATAGAAGGGAAAAAAGGGGTGAAACGGACCATAAAGAGGCAATACAGGAAGTATTACGTTAACAGAACCACATGGATAAACACTTTCAAAATAAAACAGGAAACACACTGTGGGAGGAGGGCAAAAATAAAACCAGAGAAAAAAAAAAACAGAGAACCAAAAACAGAAAAACTCAACGAAATCAAAAATGACAACACAGTCATTACAAAAATACACGTTAGACATAAAAATACAAAACAAAAGACAAATTTACAGGATGTGTGAACTAATCAAAGTAATCAAACGGCGGTGATGAAAGAACCTGCCACTATTTTCCCAATAAAAACCCAATTTCTTCTGACCGGTTCTGCTAAGAGTCCTGCAAGAAAACGTTTCATTCCGGGCTGCTTTTGTATCGGAGGCACCGTTCCGGCCGCATCCCTCTAACAATCTATTTCTCGGAGAGATGGATGCACTTGAGGTAGGGGAGCGCCGGAGTAGCGATACTCGACCATCACCCGATGAGAGCATCAAATGATTGCCGCGGAGAGATTACTCTATCTACAAATGTCCGACAGAGAATCCGCCATCCCGGACTTATTCCCTCTCTGCTCGCTTCTCGCCAACGTTTGAAGAGTTTCTTTGGGACTCGTGTTATCAGTTTTGTGGTGGAGAAGAGTCTGGTGAAATGGTCCTGCGGGATGCCCTTTAGTGGAAATTCCATTACCTTTCTGAAGATCTGAACATCTGATCTGATTTACAGTTTCCAGACTTAAAACTCAACTTTAGTTGCAGCTGGACACTTGAGAAGTTTTCCACCAAATACGGCAAAGTAGCTAAATAATATAACTAACCTGATACACATAAACCCCCTTTTATCAAATCAAAGGTCCAAACCCGGTTCAATAGTGGTCCAACAAATGGTTCTAGAGTCCAAACAGATATAATGTCAGAAATTGTCATCTAATGGTATCATACTTGTAAATTGTAAAGTCTGAACAGTAATTATTTGCTGGGGACAATATAGCACTTTTCTGTTTTTCTGTTATTTTGTTCAAAAGCTTGTATTTTCATAGAAAAATTGAGTTTTCCAGCAAATTATAACCTTAAAAAAAAAGTCATCAACTGTCTTGAATTTTATCGTCTATTACTGTTGCCGTTTGACTTTTTTTTTTTTAATGTAATTATGAAGTGCAATTTTTTGTGTAAAGAATTAGGTTTATTATCTTTTTGTTATTCTGTATATTATCGTTTAAGCGATATTCATGCTAACTTACCGTTCTTTTATGTAACGTCCGTTTAAACAGGTTTACAGCATTTTTTTTTTTTGTCTATCATATTTTTTGATGGCAAAGTTCTGGCAAACAAAGCTGCCGGAATTTTACCACAAATACTTTACAACAGTGTGGTTTGTTGAGACCAGGCCATGTAGATGGTTGACGTGTGAGTGACAGCTGGGAAACACGGAGCGAAAAGTTCGATGTAATTACAAAAAAACCTAAAATTGATTATTATTCAGGGTTCAGGCTTTTTTCCTGAAACACACTGCGGCAGGAGAAGCTTTGATGCTCACTATCGGCCCACCGCCTGGTGGCCGGGAACCGCTGTTTCCAAAAATCCCCGACTGAAAATGATAGAATGGAGGAAGTTAAATGTCTGGCAAACAAGTTATTCTCACTTTAGGAATGTTTTTTTCTTTCTTCATGTCCTTCAAATATGACACCCAGCAAACCGTCCGGGTGTCCTCCATCAAAGAACATCACACAAAGGATTCATTACCCAGAAATAATGGCTTCTGGTGGACGTTCTGTCTCGTGAGTGATGGTACTTAGCAATAACACAGAGCTGCTACACAATGAACTGATGTCCTTGAGATCACTTTAGAGGATGGCAAAACCAAAGTGCTCCGATTGGAACCTTGTTAGTATTTAATTAACACGCCTTTTACTTCCTTCTCCAGCGTTATAAGGATAATTAACATTCTGTCGCGTTCTGTCTTTGACCACTGGAGGCTTCTAAGGGAGGACGTCTCCCCGGCTGTGCTGGTGCCGTACAGCTTTTCTCGTTCTCTGATTACTCAGAGGGAGGAGATCATGTTACTCAGAGGGGTGTAATGTGTATATGTATGAGAAATATGTATATGATATGTATGAGTTTATATATATATATATATATGAGTATACATTTAGTTTGTGGCAAGGGTAAATCTAAATCCATTAGGAATTACGATTGTACATCTGCGAGTGGCATTGTTTTTCATTGCTTAGACAAAAACCGAACGCGACAGAAGGACTAGGTGGACGGCTTTGGATCGGTGAGGTTCTGTTCTGTGTCTGTGAGGAAACGAGGCTTTGCTGGATCCTCTTTGCCGATTCTCTTTCTTAAGGCGTGAGACTTGATCGCTATTCATTACCTGATTTTCTTGGCAACTTTTCTGCAAACTCAGACGCGAGACAGAGAAAAATTACCTTCAACGGTCATGAAGATAAGCCTGAATAATTACCCGGAGGCTTCGTGGCTGATAAGCGCCTTGCATGTGACTCAAACGCAAAATTCAATGGACCCAATCATAGACAATAACATAACAATAACAATTTAGCAGTTAATTCGCCGCCGTGTTACGTGGCGCCAGTCGTTGTTTGCATACTAATGAGGGTTTGACGCTGCCCAGGATCATTCAGAAATATTCCTATAGCAAACAAATAATTCAAATAGCTCAGGGAATCAATGGTCCCATGGTGCCATTTGGTCTTTTATCCACTTCACCTCACAATGCCCGGGGATATTTGCACATTTTTACATTTAAATGAATGAATTTCTCTGAATCCACATTTAGAATAGAATATTGCAGAATATCAACTGCAATATTATCATTTAAAACTTGTATTTTGTACTCGTTCAGGGTACCTCTGCTTGAAATTACGTTTTGTTAGACAGAATTAGAAGAAAGCAGTCCAATACGTTTTATAGAAAGTTCTTCATATGACTTATGCTGCCCCCTATCCCCTGCATTGTACAAGCAATCCCCCTGATTGAGCTCCTCAAATGAAATGTGAACTAATGTCCTCAGTCTTTTCTGTAAAAAAAAAAAGAAAAAAAAGAAAAAGCGTGTGAATATGTGTGATATTTATCAAGAAATGTAAGTTAACAAAGATTTAGTCCATTATCAACTTCAACGTTGGGAGAAAAGTACCGTTCCAATGCCTGTTTGCCGTTTCACCAGAACCCTCCCGCGGAGCTGAACTAAAATTGCCTCTAATTTAACATTTTTGTTTGACGAGACATTCATTTGGTGATAACGGGACCCTGTCTGCCTCATGTGGCCTTTTTTTTTTGATGCAAATGTTTTCCCCTGTGGCCCCGTGGCATAAATTAGGAAAATTAAGTACGACATGTGTCAACTCCGTTGAAAAAAGAACCAACACTGATATGAATTTGTTGTTGCCTTTGAATATCTTCCTGAGGGACTAAACGTCATTAACATTACTCTCTCTCTCTCTCTTTCTTTTCTCTCTTTTGCCACCCTCGACACAGGTAAGTGTTGTTTGCTTATTATTCACGCTGCTGCATGTACTCGAGTATTTATACACTCTATTTTATGCTAATGGCTCTCGGCGAAGAGGAAGCAGCTCAGGGAAAAACACGGGGAAACTTTTACTCTTTGAAAGATCTTTCTTTGGAAAACTTTTGCCTTTATCTATTTATCCATTTGTTATTCTATTTTACAAGTATCAAGTATTAGTCCAGTCTTTGAGGTCGAAGGAAAATAAAACACAGGAAGGACATAACGTGCGATTTTTCAAACAAGTAAATTGGTTTCAATAGTCACAACTGATCAAGGGGTTTGGACTATGGGTTTAAAGGTCAATGGAATAACGTCTGTTGCCATGGCGGCTGCGGCAACGCTGATGATGCACCGCTATGTCTTCTTTATTAACGCCTTAATTGACAGCCAAGTGATTCTCACGGATGTTTGGCTTGATGAAGCGTTTTAATAGCAGCAGTAAAAGGCCGGGGATATTTGCCCTGTTGGCTCGCTGTCCATCCTGTCACATGGGTCAGCAAGATCTCATGGGTGTCTTCTCTAAGCTCTACTGGACACACAAGAGCTATTTTTAATATCAAGCCTGGATCAAAGATTCAAAAGTAAAGAAACACAATGGTGCATCTCTATATCTGAAATAAAAGTGACATTTGAAGTTTGCGTTCGTACTGTTCCCCTATCTCTGAGGGTGAAGACATATTTGACGGCGAAGCTGAGGAAGACTCCAACAACTTAATGGGCATGTTTCTTAGTCCAGATCTCAGAATGCCATCCGGGTCATCTTGAAAATAAAACTTATTTTTCCTTCCTTCTTAGTAATAGATGCAGCACTTTTTCCGGACACATCGCACACCATTATATCCTGCTGCCACAAATTTCTGAATCAGCAAGCAGCGTCGCCCTTCTCTCCTTTCAGAAAATAAACTGTTATATACTGTCTCCTCCGCTTCCTCTTGTGCAACTGAAGCTCGTTCTTAATGTCTTTATTGTTCATCTACTTTTGTTTATTGGCAACTACAGTCATCTTCCAGTAATAAGTCGCGTGTCAAATGATGGTTCAGTTTGATCTGGACTAAGACCACCTCTTCTTGTCGGACCATAGTCTGGCTCTTTCATCTGGACCGGGACCTGGGGGAGGAGCTCTGGTCCGGATCAAACTGACATGTCTGACGAAAGTCCTGACCAAAAGAGGTAGATGAGGAAGTACCCTTCTCCTCAACATGAGATTTCTCTCTTTTGTCTCTAATACATCTCAAAATCTTCTCATCAGTTTTTATTTTTAGAGCAGCAATCGAGATCAAATTGATTTCAGACAGATAAACGACGGAGGTCTTACTTCTGTGTTGGGTGTTGATGAAAATACCATCCTAAACAAAAGATAGAGAGTAAAATGAGACAGATGTGGTCTTCTAAATGTATCCTCCTGTGAATCTTTTCCTACTGTACAGCTTGGAGAGACGCTGCGTTTCTAAAAGACGAGGCTCCAGAGGAGATCGTGGAGCGGACTGACTTGTAAATGAAGTCATTGGTGGAGTTTATTGCGATTCTAGTGTGGCTCAGAGACTTTGTTATCGGGCTACACTGTGCTCCGTTGAGAGAAAGGTGGACGTTAAAGTTGAAACCAGGCTAACAACAATTCAGACTCTTAGATTGTCTTCTTAAAGTTTCTCCCACATATAAGAGTTTCTTATGATTGATCGAAGCACACAGTAGAACTTTAAACATTTATAGACTCCTTGTAGGTAAATATTCTGAAGAAATGGACCGTACTTGCTGTTTGCGCTCTATATGTCGTTAATATCTCATTTTGGAAACGATCTTAAGACGGTATTGATGGGAAGAGGCCGGGCTGAGAGGTTTCGAAGCGATGCCTGAGGCGACAGTTAACCTGGCGCAGGCAGATAGCATCTGCAAATCTGTAATGAATTCGGAACTTTAACCCCTCTAGTTGTCTATCTAGGCCAAGAAAAGGCTGGAAGGACTTATTTGCTCTACCTGAATTTTCTTTGGGTTTATCTGAACCAATGTCTCTCCAAAGGAGGCCTAATCCAGGAGGAGGACCCGTTCTGCCCCAGGCCAGATCATACTGTGGGGCTGAAGCCACGGATCTCCCACAGTCCCACGCTATGCCACCCTTTGATAGCTGAGGGCCTAAATCCTCTAAATGTCGGGTAGACTTTGAGAGACACTGCAGCTCCGAAATCGATGCCGGCCGTTTTTTGCGAGCTTCCTTTCTCTGGAGAAAAGCAATGTCCCACTTTCCGATAAGGGGGCGCGCACCTTCACATCTCTGGAGGAGCCACTCGGAGGCTGTGGCTGCAGGTACAAGGACATTCACAGTCCCCGATGGTTTGGTGAATCAGGAGAAGTGTCCTCCATCCCACAGCCTCCTGTCTCATGCATCACACTTAGGAGGGGATAAAAGGCTTGAGGCTGGACTCTGTGGGGATTCAACCCCACAGTGGAAGGTGCTGCAGTGTGTTGGGTTCAGGCCTGAAACAATGTTTCGGGAAGGGTTATGGTTTGGTTGAAAAATAAGTTGACTTATGTGACTGACTTGATTAGATAAGGTTGCATAATTATGTCTAAATTTGCAGGAGTTTAATGTGTATTTATGTTTTCGCAGGGACACTGACGTGGGTGAAAGTACTGCCTTTTTTATGTGCGGAGGACCTTTTCACTACGTCACATGACATTGACCTCTAGAATGAGACTGTTGGCCATCGTTCATTTCCATAATGTGTCTGTTTCCCGCTGTTCCACTGAGAGACACATTAAATCCTTCGCACCCAGCGCCATCAAGCTTTATAACTCATCACTGTCAGTCCCTCGCCTTCTGGCGCTACGTACATGCACTGTATAAATAATATTCCAAAGAGACTCGAAACTTAAGTCATTCGGTGCAAAAAACTTGGGTCACTTTCACCGACTCCCGGCGATCTATGAGGACAGACAGATTTTTGACCACAGGTTTTTTGTATTGTCTCCACTGTACATAATACTGCTTCTTTGAAGGATTTAAAAATCCAGATGAGCAGATCTATACCCCCTGATTTGGGCTAATAATCAGTTTGATTATTAGAGTGAGGTAGAAATGTGGTTGGTCAATGTCAAGTCAAGTCGATTTTATTTGTATAGCCTAAAATCACCAATCACAATTTGCCTGGATGGGCTCTAGAATCTGTACATTATGTAACATCCGCTGTCCTTAGACCCTCGGTCCGGTCAGGAACAACTCCCCTAAAAAAACATTTTAACAGGAAAAAAAGGAAGAAACCTCAGAAATAGACACAGAGCAACAAAAAAAACACATTTTACCCAGTTCTAGCAACAATGATGGTATGTGGTGATGTATTACAGTACATACAGTATCAGTGGTACCACAATATACATATACAATTGTAGTGGTGGTACTGAGTATTGGATATATGATTGTTGTTGATAGCAGTAGAAGATGGCGTCCAGTAGTCAATACTCTCCATCCAAGTCCATCAGTGCTTCCTGAAAATGATGATATTAGCCATTTAGGCTAAATTTTGTCAGTTATTAAACCAATTGTATGACATCTAATGGGGTTTCCACACCTTTTCAACCTCGTGCGCACTCATTTCGTCTTTGATGGCACTTTTTACAAAGCCTTCAGACTTTGTAAAAGTTAAGATAAGACCATGTGTGGAAATCCTCATAATGTGGTATTTAATGATAAAAAACAATATCAAAGTTGTTTAGGATATTAAATCTCCTGTCCTGCGAGCTTGGCTTTACTTTCACTTTTGTCAAAGTTCTCTCCTTTTTCAACACTTTGTAGTTTGAGATCATGCCACCGTCACCCCAAAGAAACCTTAATCTGGCTTGTGTTTTGGGTTCAGTACATCGGTGCAGTACATTAAAGCGAAGAAATCGTCGTAGAGGCGACTTGTACCGAAGCAGCGGATACCCAACACTGGCATGTTACGATATATTTGATGTTGTATATAAAAGGTTCGGATTCCTGCCGGTGCAACCACAGGCCCCAGAGGTTTAAGGCGGTTGTTGCCAATTAGGCGACTCGATACAGCTCGGAGTCTGTGCAGGAGCTTATGAAGGGACAATTTCAGTGAGGAAACATCGCAGAGAGTATTAATGTTTCATTGCCATTGGGCGACTGGGGAGAAAGAGATTTTCCTCGGTGCAGGAGAAGCTGCTGGGTGGGAGAACGCGATGAGGTGAAATAAGGTATGATGCATCGCAAACAGTCAGAGAGAAATGGAAATGGAGGGAGAATGACGTAAAGCAAGTGTGGAGAGGGAGGGTGGGGGGGCAGACGAGGGAACTATGAAACCGAGAATGCTGGGAAGGCAGGGTTTATAGCAACACTGACAAGCATATTGTGGAAAGAGAGATGAACGAGCATGAAAATGATTAATGTGCTCTCCGTAACCGGGAGTTATAAAGACACGGAGAAAAGTTTGTTCATGCCGGAAGCTTTCGGGATCTATGGCGGCCGACTGCGGCAAAATAAAGTCGCATTTTTTCCCAACTCTCCAGGCAAAGCATTCGAACAGTATGAATATTATAGATCTTAATTCCTTTATCATACACTGTAAAATGAGAATTGTTTGAGTGACTTAAAAAAAAAATTACCCAGTTAAATTAAGTATTATCAACTTGAATTAATAATTTAGGCTACAAAAACAACAACCCTCAAATGAATTCAAGCTACCAGCTGAAGTTGTTACTTTTAATTTTAAGATTTGACCTCAAACGCACAAAAAAAACTGAAATTCTGGCTTTGGTGACTCCTGAAATTTGTTTCCAAAAACTTTTTCACAATTTCACCTTAAAAAAAAAAACTGAAATATAAAAATAGTTGATACCTATCTGTATGTTATTGTCAGGTATCTGATATTATTTTTTTCGTGCAGTGTTTTCGTACGGTTCAGACTCGGTGTCACATTGCAAAATAATCTGACCCGTGTTGGATTTTGGACCGCATGTGTAAGTGGCCCAAATGGGAACTGGAAAAGATGAGATGCCATGTGGTTTTTGAAAAAGTATTTTACAGCCTCATCACACGCCTGTCACTTGACATGTCAATCTCCGTTGTCGTATTGCTAGTGTGTTGACCTCACAAACTCTACACCTAGTGGACGACAACAGCAGCTGCAAATTATTTTTACCTAGAAGTGAACTTCATATTTGCAGTTTATGTTGTAAAATATCGACACTTTGCGTCCATGTATCGACACAATATCGGCATGCAAAAAATACTCGGATACTTTGCTGTATCCGTCATTTCCCCCTAAATAGTCGAAATGACTAAACTCTCAAACTTGTATCTTGAACACGTTTTTCTTCCTCCGGGCAAATGTTACATTTTTCCAAGCGAAATCATTTGCCAAAAAAAAAAGTTGCGGAATCAACGATGTCTCCAACCAGCGAAGGCAGCGGGTGCCTCCGGCTGAGAGCCTCTGTGACTCAAAGGTTACTCACTCAACATCCGCTTATCCAACAACTCTTGTAACCGTTTCCTATTATTCACACTTGATTTCATTCAGACGACCTTAAAGTAGGGAGACGGCGGAGAGGAAGTCGCCTCAGCGGGCCGTCTCCTGCCTACTTATGTCGGGATCTCAAACGCATTATCGTGTCAACGCGGCATATTTTTATCTTTGAATGCAAAAAAACACTCACACCTTTGCGGGGGGTGGGGGGAGGAGACGTCTGAGCTTAGCGGTCCGACATTTCCTTGTCTCGGCTCGCTCTCTCTCTCTCTCCCTCTCTCACTCTTGTCTGAGGGAGGACTCTGAAATAGGTTAGCGCTCAATGCTTGTTTCAGGGAGGCAATTGAAATGCTGAAATAAGGAGTAGCTCAGGAGAAGATGGAGTAGCTATAACCCGGATAAAATTGCCACGCCATGATGAGAAGGAGAGATATATTTGCTTGGACGGGCGGGCGTTCCTCTGCTGGCCAATCGCAGAGGATGTGTCGTCCTTTACTCCGTGTACTAGGCTTTATGATTACCTCTTCTTCTTCTTCTTCTTCTTCTTCTTCTTCTTCTTCTTCTTCTTCTTCTTCTTCAATGGCTGTATTCACATGTCTTCTAAAATTGCATTTTCGAGCTGGGGTGTATCGGTCAGTGAGAGTGGGGGATTTAATAGACTTCAGAGTGGAACGGGCGCCCTCCAGGCGGTCGGTGCTCTCTTCTTATGAGCGATTACTCAAGGGACGCTGACGGAGCGACAAGAACTCGAGCCGCATCCTCCTTGTCTCATGTTCAGAGCGCACACACACCACCACTCTCTTCAAACACACCCTCACACATATCACCAGCTGATTGTGGCGCGCTCCGCCGCAAAACTACATTTTCCCCTCTCTCTTTCCCCCGGCAGCGCTTTTATTACGGCGGTCCCTCGGGCCGCCTCTTTTTGTATTTGCTTTGTCACACACCACATCACGCTCGGTGTGCTCACCTTCTTCAGGACGATATTTGAGATTCTTTTTCTTTATCTGGGAGGAAAATTGATAATTCCATTTTTAATAGCGAAAGTGCGGGACGCCCGCTGCTCGAATCGAGTAGAACACGCACTCAAAAAGCCTTTCAGGGAATCCACATCTCTGAACCTATTTGACCAGAGTCATGCTGAGATCTGTTCTAACGGTGTTTACGCCCCGGCTGCGGAGCAAATAGCTTGTTGTCCTAGGAAAAAGGTGTAGCGGTAGTGAGAAGAGACATGAAGGAGCGACACATTCAATGACCCATAACATGGTGTCAGCGTGTTTTTAACAGATGATAATGTTCCGAATAGTTGCTTGATCAAACTTCTTGACTGTACGATTGTCCCTCTAACCCTCGCTGAAACAGTACAATCTCCATTTTTCTTGATCTTTGATCTTGAGACAAATTAATTTTTGTATCACATCCGTATATATATTTGGAGTCACGGCACCGTGAACCAGAACCCTAAAACGGCTTATTTAAGGCACAACTATGTCGATACAGTGAGATAACCTTAAAATGTACTCACAAAGAAAAAAAAAATTATGGAAAAAAAATCCTGTCTTGCATATTTTAGTTTTTTGGGGCATGTATTTATACATTATTATATTTTTATACACTTATTATACGCAGTTCATATGTATTATTTTCTGAAGGGGTGCATCAAGTCAAGATGTATTTATTCATTTGTTTCAAATTTAAAACTATCATTTCTCTCAGGAAGTAGAAACGTTAGATTGCAATAAGAAGAAAAAAAGAAGAAACATATTATATAAAATGTAAATGTAAAATCCATCTTTGCATATTTTATTTCTTAAATGCATTCATTTAAAATCTTAGATACTCTAAATATAACATAAAAAATTACAAATTGTTTGTTCGAACATGTTTTAAGAGTAGTAAAAAAAAAGTTCAACAAGCTCTACCTTTTGTCAAAAGCACATTTGTAAAAAATACAAGTCCCATCATGCTTTAATATACCAAGGACATGGGGTACCCCCCAGGGCTCCATCCTTGGCCCCTTTCTCGTTAGCATACACCGGGTCATATTATTGTGGCACACATTTTTCATCACGAAAAAAGAGACTCAAAATGTTGAGAAGGACATAATTAATATCCCCGAAAAGTCAGGGATATTATGAAATTGTCATTGCCGCCGTTTCCGCCGCAGATCCTTTGTGTAAACGCGATAACTCAAAAACTATATCGTGGATCATTTCAAATTTTATACCCACATACACCAGACCATAATTTCTCAACCGTTTGATCCGATTCAGTCAGGAATTGATGAATATGAATTGAGTCAACGACATATATCTAGTAAATATCAAATCTTACTCTAATTGTTCGTATTCTACTCACTAGAGGGAGCATTTCCTACTAGAGATACTTTGACGGTGAATGGGCTCTTCGGCCACTCTTTTTGTTAAGTAGTTCATGCGTCGTGGATTTAATTGGTGAATAAAAGTTTTATCCTGCAGTGTCAAAAATGAAAGCGAAACCAACTTTTTCCATTTCCAACCATCTCTCATGATCCACTCTAGAATGTAATGGGTTCCGTACCAGTTCAACTGTCCTGCTTAAGTTTGATAGAAATCCATCAAGTAGCTTATTGTGTCAGACAGACAGACAGACAGACACACAGACAGACAGACACACAGACACACAGACAGACAGACAATGAGAGTATCTGGATTACTAAGGATAATAGTAGCAGCGGGTGTCAATCAGGACTTCAGCAGGAGGTCCGACCATGACTGATGGAAAAACTGCGTGACCAGAAAAAGCCAAGAACCTCAGTGAAGAAAACAAGATGCATTTTGGGTCAGGAGGTAGAGCTGGAGGAGGAGATAAGAAGCCTCTCCTAACGATAACATCCATCAAAAAATAAAGTTTATAGACTAAACTCTTAAAGAAGAGGAGATGGTTCCTCAACAGAAGATCTCAACAACCGAAGGTTCGGGCTCCCATTCTACTGTTAGTGGCTCGTGGGATTTCACGAGACCTCGGAGCGTACGGTTCTGATCAGGCATTATGATTCCACGACCTCCATTAGACACGTTTGAGGGCTTTGTTCCTCAAATTCAAATTGTATTCTGGATTTTTTACTGACAGGAGTGATCTCCTGCGCTGGTTCTGATCGGTGCATGTTCATCGACTGAAGAGCTCTGAGGGAACTGTTGGGGCTGTTAGATAATAGAGACATGCAGCCTGGATGTAATGAATGTATGGATTTGTTTTCCCTTTGTTAGCGTACTCGCTAAGATCAATCTGATAAATCAATCATCTTAACGCAGTTTCTCCTTACCAATTCGCTCTCTCAGTCAGTGAGTTAAGAAGTGTTCGTCAATGGGATCAAGAAATTCTCTTGTTGCATAATAACAAAATGCTACGCCCCCATGCTATCTGAGGGACAACCGGCTGGTCCAACCCAGAATTGCTCGATTGCCACAAACATTTCAAAGACACGTTCGGTTGCAGGCCTGAAAACCATTCTCTGTGTAACTGGCAGCCAGTGTAAATATTTGAAACCTGGTTTGATGCAGGTACATAGTGGATAGCAGCCTACTGCTGCCCCACAGCAAGGTGGATACAGGTTCTAATCCTCCTCTGGAACTTGGGGCCTTTTTCTTCTTTTTTGCAGAGTTTTGACCTGCTGTGTCCCTCTGGGGACTTTGACTTTTGCTTACAGTCCAAAAACAAGCAGTACAGGAGAATTTTTGACGGTTGTCAAAAGAACAGTTGCCTGCCGTCGTCTGGCAACTTGTCCAGGGTGTACGCCTCCTTTCGCCCGATGTCAGCTGGCATAGGCTTCAGCTTCCTGGTTGTATCGAGTTACAAAATGCTGTTTATTAAGTCCTCACACGCTTTAATATACCAGAGAAAACTATTCTTATAGAATAGGACTTTCTCAATAGCCAAAGTTGATGGCTCCACCTCAGTGGCCCCTTTGACCTGTGGCGCCCCTCAGGGCTCCATCCTCGGGCCCTTGCTCTTTATCATATGCATTGTGGGCCACAGGCCCATATTATACACCGGTTCAGTCACATTTTTCAAAAACAAATACAGACACAAAATATGCTTAACCGAACAGTTGAGCAGGACATTAAAGAGTTTTAATTCTAAGCATCAGTCAAAAGCGGCCGGAGCTTAGAGGGAAAGTCAGCATTAATAGAACTGGCAGGGGTCGATTCGTTAAGGCGGAAATATCCTTCATGACACGGGCAGTTTTTATTTGAATAAATCAATATGATGATCTGACATGAAATCTTTGATTAATGCGGCCGTAGGTGACAGATGTATTGAGTCCCCACCAAACCCTCCTACTTCAATCTAACTATTTAACATTTGCTTTAATTCAAACACATTTTCTATATGGTTTAGGGGAGGGGGGGAGTATTGATCTATTGGAGGTGCGGAGAGGCGTGATGGACTTCAACTCTGTGATGTCATAGACAGTTTATAAGAAACTGATTGTCTGAGTCAGATCCTGGGACATGTTAGCTCAATCTGTCCAAAGTTGAATCAAACCAGATCCTCTTCAGAAAGTCGGCCCATTATCTACAACTCCTCTACGCGCCTCGACGTTGGCTTTTGGGTTTGGATGCTGCCCCGACAGCCATCAGTTGAAGGAAAACATGTAGCCAGATGTGTCATCTCTGCTCATCGTGATGATGTTTTAGAAAAGGTGGATCATTTCAGTGACTCATTTAGTCTTAATGAGTCACTGAAAATCTTAAAAAAACTCTTAAAATCTTAAAAAAACTCTTTCCTGATGGTTAACAGAGACAAATCTTACATCCTGTGATGCCGATTCCCTCCAAAATCCTACAAACCCTAGAACCGCAACCTTTTTTTTTTTATTCATGAAAATCATGATTGTAGTTTTTTCATAATCCTGCTAATAAGCAGGCAATTAAAACCAGAATGACAAAAAAATCCACAGTACATTGTAACATTGGTCCAAGGTTTCATATTCTACATACATGCCAGTGACAAAAAATGGATATCTCTTAAAAAAACAACGATGAGTATAATTATATCCCAGAAAACTCGGTTATGTTATGAAATTGTCATCGCCGCCTCGTCCGCAGATCATTTTTGTGAACGCGATATCTCAAAAACTATTCCATGTATCATTTTCAGATGTCGTAAACACCTTCATCCCAGCGCGACGAAGAACTGGATTGATTTTGGGAGAGGTGGATTAATATTTTTGACACTAGGGGGCGCTTTGTCTCCAAATTTTGTTCAATGTTGGTTAGAGAAAATTTGGTTCATATGAATCAGGAGATCTATAATGTATATATCATATTTTACACTGGTGGTTCATATTTTATTCACTAGATGCCGAGTCCCAACAGCGGAATTTCTTCTACAACGCAGGGGATCGGATGCTTTCTACGGGGATTCATGCTAGCTCTTGGGAACGACATCACAAACCTAATCTTACTGATTAAAAATAATTACAACCTGTCCCGACATCCTCGCACTGATTGTCTCTTTAGTCAGAGAGTCTCAGATTGCTAGATATGACCCTGACGTACCGCAGGGAGACAATTGAGGTGGATGCCCCCGGAGCTTCCCAGGATGCATGATGCTCCTGAGGGCAGACGCAGGTTAAGGCTAATGTCTCCACACGACTGAGGCGTGGACTCGGCAGGGCCTCGTCCGCTATTTTTACATCCACCTCTTGATAATCTGCCCCTCAGTGCAACATCCAGATGGTTTCTAAGCTCTTCCTGTCTCCGTGTAGGCTGTCGTTATTTATACAGTCGAGGCTGAGGTCGGTACTATTCCCTGGCTGCACCTTAAACTGCCTGACATTATCGTAAGACCAGCCGCAGTCATGTGACCTCTGTAGGATCAGGTCTAAACATAGCAACCAGCGTCAATGGTGGAAATGAATGATTCTGTAAAACAATGCACGTTTGTTGGCATGCATAGGCCACATATACTCCTTTTCCACGGAGCTGGTTCCAGGGCCAGTTCAGAGCCAGAGCCTTATAGAGCACCAGTTCTTTGCTTTTCGACAGCCTAAGCACCAATCAACTTTGCTGGTCTAGACCCAAGAACCGATGATGTTACATGGTGAGGTAATGGCGTGGCTCTGACTTGGTTCCTTGCCAATGGCCGAGCAAACAGGTTCTTAGGAGGTGTGCGCGTTGAGCCAACTAAGCACTGGTACTAGCAACAGCACCGAACTAGCACCAGGTTATTTTTGGTGGAAAAGGGGTTAATAGAGGCGCCTCCAACTGAAACCCATGTTGACTGATGCAGCATGTCACTGCCTACAAATGGAACGTATACATCTAGGGAGAGATAATGTCGAAATGATAGAAAACTAACGAACAAAATAAAAACACCTTTACTTACGACAAATACGACTCATACTCATTCCATGCGACGGGGCTGCGCCGCTGACCTACACGCTCACAAACAAGAGGTCAGACATAAAAGTATGCAACATCAGCACCGCCATTACCACCTCAACCATTCACACAAACCACCGTCAAGCATGCAAATACACACACAAACACACACACACAAACACACACAATTACTGCCAGTGCTTTCACAGTTTGTGGCCTTTTATTACACGCGAGACATCCTGGATGACGCCAGGCATCAAACATTCCGCCCCATCTCTGCGGCAATCGATTCCTACCGAATTATTAGGGAAGGGGTGTTTGAGACCTGCCTTAATTTGGCGCTACGCAGCGGGCGATTAATCAAGACCGTTGCTAAATGACAGCCTTAATGGACGGTCTGAGTTCCTTGTCTGCCGGCCGCCTTCTCCCTCAGAGCATAGCCTCAGAACTCAGACAGGCATAGCCGTCAAGAGCGACTGCACATGTGAGGATACTTCCTCTGGACTGAATGACGGGGCCCAGTAGGGAGGCGTTTGGGATAATCAGCCTGTGATTCTTTGCATCCAAGACTCATAACCGTCTGAAGCTTTTTGATGGCGCCAATTTGGACAGAGTTGAAGTAAAGCCTAGCTGCTTTTAAGGTTTCCAAATAGCCCTCCAGCAGTCAAGGGTTCTGAAGCACTCGGATAAACAGAGTGCACTGCAAAAACTCAAAATCTTACGACGAGCATTTATCTTATTTCTAGCCAAAATATCTTATTGCACTTGATTTAAAACACAATGACACAATAAGTAACATTTCAACGAGATATAGGGACTTATTTTTAGACAGTTGAACATCTTGTTTGGTCAGAGAATCTTGAAAATATGTGAAATATGCTCAAAATTAATATTTCCACGGAACTTAAAGAGATATTTCATCTTAAATTGCTTAAATATTACTCTGTAATGTTTTTTCAACTTTCATTTTCTTGAGGTTTAATCATACTTTACCTGAGAGGTTAAAAAAAAAAAAGTGGAATTCCGGATTTGGAAATTTTTCTAATCTTTCGAAAAAAAACTATTTCAACAGTTTTTCCTTCAGCAAAATAAAATATGTAATGTATTTTGTAGGTTGTGGCCCGATTCGAGGCTCATCTCAACCGATTATTTGTCCAAATAATTCTGAAGTGTGTGGCGTCGATACGATTATCTTACTTCTCGCGATCGAGTCGGAGCCTCTCCGATCTCCGATCGTAAAGATCAGACGTGTTTTATATTTACGAGTCCTGATCCTCCGACGGAAAACCCTCAACAGCCAATGAGAGCCAGCGGAGCGGGAAGCGTCATAACCGGATGATGCGTATCCATGTTTGTTCTTCGCCTGAAGTCACGTTTGGTCACGTGAGTTTCTGTGCGATCTCGTTACTGTGGAATCCTCACTACAAACAGCGTGTGTGCGGTTCTCGCCGTCTCGATGAATCGTCTAGTTTCTTCGTTCGGAAGGGAAAAAAAATCGTCTTTAAAAATTGTCCTCATGTCTGTAGTCTAACGTTTTTAACATCGGTTAAGATTTGAGAATCCTCTAGTGTCCAGCAGTATTTTTTTTCAGGTTTTTAGCAGCGGGCCGTCTAAAAACCTGCTGACAGGTGACATTTGAGCGAGATAATGTTATCCTGATTTCTCCTGGTAGTGGTTTTAAGGCTTTATCTGATTGATGGATGTGGATACTGGCAGATATAACATTTGGAAATGTACTTTTCTTGCACTACTCATGAAAAAAAAAAAAAAAAAATGAAAATGAGAACACATTAATCACAGATGGCGTCTCCAAAAACAAACTATTCAGATTAAAATCTTTATTGATATAGATTTGTATAATGAACGAAACGAGGTGAAGTTGATTCCCATTGCTTCCAATCCCTGAATGATTTCTCCAACATTGAACTGATTTGAGGATCTACTAGTGACGATAAAATGTCCCCTCTTCATTTTCTTTTCCTTTTTTGTTTTAGCAGTGTACCCCATACACCCTGAAACCTCTAATCTCATAAATGTCAAGTCTTGGAGATGTTCTTTCACTGCAAATGCAACAGATTTCCGATGGGAAAATACAAGCGGCGGCGGTTGATCGGGACGCAGAGCCGCACCTTCATTTCATGACTTTTTCGCCACTTTTAGGCTTTAATCAAACTTTTTGTTCCAAAGTTAGTCCTATGGATTTTTGAGAAACTTTTTTACGTCCCAGAATTCAAGGTCAGCGTCCATCGAGTTTGACTTGTATGCACGCCATACTTTAAAGGTTCTTCTGTGGGGCTGATTGAGAGACGCTTTTTTTTCCCGCCCAGGATGGAGTCCCAGCCGTAGCTCCAATCTTCAACCTCCTTCAATATTTCTGCTTTATGGCCCCGCAGGCAACAGCGAATGGCAAAATTACTGCGAGGGCATGAAGATGAGTCGCTGTAATGAAAGCAGAAACGCTGCCAAAGATGAAAGATGGGTGGAGACAGAAGTGCCAATGCGATGATGCACTATGGCGCCGGGTGAAAAGAGGACAAACCCTCCCAAAGGCAGAACCGCTAATGGTCTTGGTTCCGACAAGACCGCTGCAGAGTTCATCTCAACTTTCAGGGAAACCACAGAACGGTGACGAGCCTAACTAGGTCCCATAAGCTCCACGCCAATCTCTCGCCCTTTCGCTCTCTCTCTCTCTCCCCATCAATACCTTACATCCTTCTTCTTGATGTATGGTATTGCCGTTGCTGTAAATTTGTACAGCTGCTGCAAAGTTGTATTTTTGCCATTAAGTGAGGTTGCTGAGGTATGGAGGTGTTTTTGCCATAAAGTGATATTGTTGCTGTAAAGCTGGGATATGATATGTAATAGGAAATTCCTAAATCTTGCTTTTTTTTGAGTGTATCATCAAAATAATAAATTATCCGTATCGATATATAATTCTCAGAGCCTCACGTTGCAGAATATGACTACATTAGAGCACCGTAACATTACAACCCGGACATCCAACCACTGCGTCATACCTTCTTTGTTTCTGAAAAAGCTACTTCCTGGATTCCACCGGCGATGAGAGATTACCTTCGCAGAATATTGTGAAATAGAGAGGAACAAGTGCATGTCTATTGAATCTTGGCTCTGGCTGAAGGCTGTTTACGTTTACCGCCATGACTCACGCACAGTAATAATAAAACACGCACGCACGCAATGTTTGTTTATTTCGTTCTAAATGAAGCTATCCTTTGAGTTTGGATCCGCATTATTGGATACTGAGGCTGTATATTGACTTTTCTAACTTCACTTCTACTGGGCAACCTCAAACATTAGCATTGAATTAACTCAAGGCTAAGAAATCAAGCTACAGGAACGGAGCTAAAATGGCACGAATGCAATGTTGCGGCAGTCGTAGCCCAGCACCGTATAAAACTTAAGCCTACGTCTGAATACTAGTACAATTTCCTTTGTTTTTGTATGCACACTGTAAAAAATAGAATTGTTTGATGAACTCAAACAATGACCTCAATTAAATTAAGTATTTAGCGTTTAAATTAATAAGTTAGACTGAAAAATACCTTTTTTTTTATTGAAGAAGAAGTATTTTCTTTGTGTCCTTCAACAATTTTATTTTTACAGTGCATGCTTGGACACCAAAAACATCAAAATGGAAATTCCAGCTTTGGAAATTCTTCATATTTCTTTTAAACATTTTTTGACATTTACAAAAACCTAAAATATAAAACAGTACATTAATATCCGTTCATGATTGGTTCTTTAAAACTTAATACTTCATTTAATTTTACTATTTGTTGTAATTTTTTTAAGTTCATCAACAATTTTCTTTTTAACAGGCGGTGATTTTAGTATTACTAAAATACTATTAGTATTTACAACTAAAAGTTCCAATAATACTTAATTTATAGGTGTGTTACCAGTGAACACATTATTTTTTAACAGTGTACCTAAAAAACATGTCTGAACCTCTAAAGGCAAAAATCTACCATTATAATTTAATTACACCACACACATATATAAAACAAAGAGAAGAAATAAACTGCAGAGAAACTAAGACTGAGACCATAAATAGACAAAAACTACAGAGAAACAGAAACTACAGGGAAGCAGAAACTTTGGGAAACTAGAGAGAAGTTAAAAACACAAAGAACCTGAAACTACTAATACAGTGAAGTGGGTAATCAATAGAAATTACAGAGTAACTGAACCTACAGAGAAACTACGGAGACTTGAACTGATTTCACCATAAAAACAGAGTTTTTACTTAGTTGTTGATCGTAAAATGCGCCAATCAAAACAATTTCCAATCATTCCAAGCATCAGATGAGCGTTTTCTGTCCGTCGCAAAACCTCAACTATGAGTTCATTCCTGTTTTTACATTTAAAAAGTATTTTAACAATTTGGTATTTGTACTTTTACACAAATAAAAGATATGAATCTTTCAACCAACGGCAGCCAAACCGTGACATCATCGCTTGAGATTGCAGAGAGACACTCCCGTCATTGTGTGCTTTGACCTTTGCGGGGTCTCACGTGGGCAACGAGTGTACATTGATGGGTAAGCCCCCAGGGTTATGGGGATATGAATGGCCAAGTATTGACCTTTGACTCCTCGGCACTTTACCCCCCGCTGTGAATAAATGACTGTAAAAGGCCCTGTCCCAGAGGATTAATGTGCTCAGCGAGGCTCTGGGCTCCCGGCGAGAAAAGGCAGAGTGACAAATGTGACCGCTCACTCTTTTCAACGGGGTGATAAAGTGAAGGTAAGTTTCATAAGAGCTTGGTGGGAATCGGTTTCTTTTAGTTGTTCGTGGGATTCCGCTCCGTGTTCAGGTGTGAGGGGGGGAAACAGAGTCTGATCCAAAGTGAGGTTCTGCTACATGTGCAGAATTCTGATGGGATATATCTTCTGTACATAATGTCATATAATATGACTATGTGATAATGAAGTGTGAGGAAGTACAAGTACCTCAAATTTATACTCAAGTGCAGTACTGAAAGAAACTTTGGGTAGAAAAGTAAACAGGAGCTGTTTGAAGGTCATTTCTACTGCATGTTTAACTTAAATGTATACTTTTATTAAATATAAATATATATTTATATATATCACATAGAATGACAGTAAATGATTTTACATTTAGACATATATTTTTGAGATTGAAATCAACATTATTTCATAAATATATACAATGTTTTTGATATTATATATTTATAGGTATATTCCTGCTGACTGGTGAAAGATTTTATTTTGTAAATTTAAATATACGTACCAGTTAAAGTTCTTAGGTCTTTTTTTAATCAACATATCAACATCTTTATATTACAATTTCAATTATTTATATATTTAAATCATATAGCCTGAAAACACTTTTAACATAAATGCATCTATTTAATTATGTTTATTTTGCATATACAACATAAGTGTACGGTTAAGACCAGTCTCAAATGCAGTGCATTGCATTATGGGACATGATAATGGGGCATTGTACCGAAGAAGGTTTAGCAAGGAGTGTGGGAAAAATAAATTTAGACTAAACAAAAAAAGGTGAAGAGTTAGATAAAGGGAAAATAAAAAAATAAAATCATGAACATTAATGATTGTATTTTTTGAATAATTATTTGATTTCCATATAAAATAATGACATTGGTTTATGGTCATGTATTTTATCTACTAAAATAGTCTTTTTTATAGTTTTTGGCCTTTTATCGTTGCCATTTTTGCCGTTTTTATTGTATTTTCTTCAAATATTTCTTTTTACAGTGTAGGGATGTGTGCAGGACAGGAGGTCAGGTGAGGTCATATGAAGATAAACAGACTTACATTTATTCAATCAGAGGGTGGAGTCGGCGTATTCGGCGCAGGTAATGTAGATGAATTCCAGGTCCAACGGGTGACCCAGAAGGTCGTTTTTTACCGTGCTGGAGTCGGTGACGTACGTCTCACCACACTTATTTCAAGGCACGTCAAACTTCCTCACAAGTGACATGTGAACATCTGGAAAGAAAACCAAGCGGATATTAAACATAAAATAACGTTAGTGTGAAATTGCTATTTTTCTGTTTGGCTCCACGTGTCGCCATCTATCATCTGCCTCAGGTTCGTCTGATATTGTCAGATTTGATTTAAGGAAAGTGCGGATGCAGTTGATGCGCTTTCATATTCTTAGACATTTTTCAGCGCAGAAGATAAATAGTCCAGATATGTTTGTGCTTGGTCAAGCAGTTTGCAGGTCTGGCACATTTATCAAGAGCTGCTGACACAGTTGCGGAGGAGTCCTCGTGGATCGCTCGGTATTCACGGAGGCTCCGGCAAACACATTGGGTTATTTCAGAAGGAGACGATAAAAAGTCCGACCACTCCTCGGTGTTGGACTTGCTGCGAAAAGCAAAGTTTCATTTACCAAAGCAGAGTAAGGCTATCCAATACCTGAACCACCTGTGTGAAAAAGTATCAACGCCCAGTTGTTCCACCTTCAGCAGCAACATCTGCCTCCGAAACCTCCTGATAACCGGAGATCAGTCTATGACATCACTTTGGAGGAATTCTAACCCACTCATCTTTCCACAACTGCATTAGTGCAGTAATATAAGACGGTTTGGGAGCATGAACGGATCTTCTCAGCTCCCAAACTAGAGTCTCAATGGGGTTCAGATCACGACTCGAGGAGTAGACCCATTTAGAAACGTTTGCGTTTACGTTTGATCCATTCAGAGGTGGACTTACTCTTCTGCTTGAGAACGAGCTTCAACTCAAAGACTGATGACCCGACATTCTACATCAGAATTTTCTGGTAGAGCGAAGCGGAATTCATGTTTTTGTAGGTCTGATGTTCTTCTGGTGGAAGTGAAGTTCAGACCAGATGTAGCAGGAGCCTTGTCTTCAAACTTTTCAACTTTTGACCTCTGACCTTTATTGGGGGGTGAGTCAGGTCTGAGGTTCTTTGGATGTTCTCTTTTGATTTTTTTGGGACTTCCTGAATGAACCTGCACTGTGCTCTTCTAGGAATTTTGGAAGGTAGTTTGTGAAGCTTCTGCTTCGTTCTGTTTGTACACAATGTGTCTCACTATGGAACTGTGGAGTCCCAGAACCTTAGAAGTACATTCGGACAACTTTTCCAGACTGATGCAATAACATCCTTTCTCATATCCTCCGGAATTTCTGTTGATTTCGGCAAAGTTAGTTACTGGTGAGACTAAAAACCCAACTTCCTGCTTCTGGACCTGGTTTATTGTAGCTATGATGGGATTGAACAGCGCTGGTAGGAATCAGCTCTGGATGGATCCAGTCCAGCTAGAAGAAGTTATTGATGCAGCTCGTAGTTTTATATTGGGGCAAATACTTTTTCACAACCGACCCAGTTGGTATCAGATAACCTTTTCGGTTCAAGAAATATTTCGGACGTCTTTTAAGCGGCCTGAAAATTGTGTTAAACTCAGTTTAGTTTATCAGCTCTGGTCTTTAAACTGGAATCGAAACATACGGATCCACCCACCCACAGAGCTCCGGGTGAATTCTGCTGCATCAGCTTTTTTCCCCTATACAATACGGATATCCCTCCCGCCCCCTCGCCTGCATTCCTGCTTGTAAAGTAAAACCCTCAGAAGCCATAAGAGCATTGTTTAACTGTGGGGCCTAATTAAGCACAAGAGTGAAAAATCAGAGAGGATGCTGGGAGGAGGTGAGTCGGGGATAGCAGAAGAATAAAGGGTTTTTTGTTCGTGGAGGAAGGGCCGTCAGACCGTAGCCAAGTACAATCTGTTTCACTGCGAGCGGTTGCGTCATCATCGCCGGCTTGTGATTCTGTTTTCCTCCAGCTTGAAGTCCTCGTTTGTATTCCTGTCCGCTGGCTGATCGGAGACCCCGGCGGACATCACTCCAGGACTAAGGCTGGTTTGAGTTAATTAAATCTGAGGGAAGCGATGCGGCAGAGTCGGTCGGAGGGTAATGGTCACCCATCTACGCTTAGCGTCCCGTCCAATGAGAAAGCAGAAGTGATGCACTGCCTCCGAACGACACAGGCAAATAGTTAGGGAGGACGGGGGCAACATGGCGTTAAATTGAGTGGGAAAGATCTCCGAGGCGGGACACGGATACCGGGCAGCGGGCAGCGCTGATAATTTCAACGTCTACTAATCACATAAATGCCACTGAGCGCTAACAGCACCTGAACACGATGCTTTTATAGCATTGTGTTATCTGAGCCAGTAATATATTGTTGTTCAGCTCCGCTCCTACAATAACTCATAAAACGTTTAATCAAACAGACTTGGTCTTTAATGAGGAACTCCAGCGGCCATTAATGCGAAGAACTGGATTCAGCTCTGATAGATGGACCCGGGTCGTTTCTGCGGCACCGGTACCACTTCTCGTCAGCCCAAGAACTCGCTGATAATAACGGTACAAACTACTTTCATTAAATGTATTTTTACATTTTAATCAAACGTAGCTCAGATTGAAAAATAACACATTTAGCCTCTGGTATTCTGAGAAGTTAATTACGATATAATTATACCTTAGTGTGATCTTTGGAGAGGGCAGCGCCCTACGAGTACTTTTTTTTTTGTTACACTAAATCAAAGACGTGTTATAAACGGTCGCACAAACAGAATATTGGGATAAGTTGACTAATAAGTTGACTAATCTGTTAGCACGCTAACAAACGTGCTAACGTTTGGACACGCTAAAGGTATGTTGTTGATGCTTCCTTTGAGTTTTTGGTATTCATCGTTGGACTGAATGTTAAATTGCTGTAAACAGGTGTTTTTAACTTAAGAAGGTTATATTAGGTAGTATTGCTGTCGTAACGAAAACAACCCTGTTGTTGCCTCAATGGCTTGTTGTAAAGTGGTTTTCTTGCCTCAAAGCGGTGTTTGCTGGTGTTAAGTGGTAAATTAACACCATCAAAATAATTGTAAATTGGTGCTGTGGCCTTTAAGACTTACTGTACAGTAGTATCACTGCCATAAAGTGGTTTTGTTGCTGTAATGGGTGTCTTTGCCATAAAGTGGTATCGCTGCTGTAAAGTTGAGATTGTTGCCATGTAGTGGTATCTTGGTTGCTTTAACAGTTTTGTTGGTACTCTGAAATGTAAAGTATGGGTGCATAAAGTTTTATTGTCACTGTAAAGTTGACAATAAATAAGTTGAGGGACATACATTGAGATTGTAAATTCAAAGTGCTGCCGTTGCGATGAGGTGATATTGCTGCTGAAGCTGTTTCTTTTCCGTTTGATTGTTGCCATAACGGATATCAGCTGCTGTAGTACCGTAGTAATTCTATGTAGTATGAGTAGACGAGTATAGTGATACCACCGTTGCTATTGGTGCATTAATGCATAAACATTATTGCATATTATACATTTTATGTAAAATATGTACAACCCAGCCTTTTTGATAACATCATACTGTTAATACTTTACTCATCAAACTGACTTTCACCTCATTGAATGCTCTTTCTTTTCTTTTCTTTTCTTTTTTGGGGTGGGGTTTGGGTGAGAACAATACTTGAACTTATATACTGTATTATAGCTACAGAAAACTACGGCACGCTTTCAATAATCCAGATCCCAGACTTCCTCAGTGTTCAACCGCGTTACAGCGGCGGAGAGAACGCTTCAAACCATCCCTCTGACATTTATTCCTGAGACTCCCACTAAGCTCCCAGCCTTGTGCCTTCTTCATTATGTTGATAAAAAAGAAATATGTATGCGCAGCTGCTTCATGCATAGGCGACCAAGGCAATGACGTCTCAATCATCACCATCATATGCATGTTGAGTGTACCTCACAGTGGGTCATATTATAATTATGCAAACTACCCACAGTTCATAGGCAGTCACTGTAAAGCCTGGGTTTGTACTCTGGGTCCACCCACGTGGTTCTCTGACCAGCACTGAGGGGGGAGGTGTATTATAATTCATCCTGGAAAATTCAATTCGACTCATTAAAGTCATACCTTTATCAGCGCACAATGGGTCGTATTGATCCATCAGCTGGCATAAGTAATTAAAGCCTGTGAATATATCCATTTTTTTTTACTCCAGGTGAGGAATCCTTTTTAACCCTGAGAAGTATCGCTCTCCTCCGGCTAAAAGGCATTGATTCGTTTTCTGAGTCTCAATGTGAGGAAAAAATGATCCTTTGCTCACGTTTCAATTCTCTCACAACTATGAAGTGGGACAAAAAAGCCTTTCAAAGAGAACGTTTCGCAGTAAAAGAATTCCAAGGTTTTTGACTTTCCTCTGGTGTCTCAGTAACATGCCGAGAATGAGAGAGCGAGAGAGAGAGCGCTAGAACGTGGACCAGTGTGTATTTCTAGCGGCGGCCTAAGCTCATTTCTCGGACTGAATGTGGAACAATGTTCCTTGCCACCGCTGATGGATCACATTCAGCCGGGCCACAAAGACGGGCAAATTGAGGCTCATTTTAAATCACAATACGTTATGATCCTAATGCTGGAATGGAGGCAAAAAAAAAGTACTGCCTTCAAGTTTAGAGAAATGACAATATATGGGTGAGGCGTCTTTGCCGGAATGCACTTTACTCCCTACCTTACTATTGCAATTTATATAATAAGCAAATGTGGGTCATCTTTATAACTGTTTAAATCTGTTTTATAAGCAGTCAGTTGTCTGCACTGGAATACTAAAAAATAGCTTGAGCTGAGGAAATTAACGTCTCATTTTAACCGTTTTGTCGTCTAATTATATGAAAATGATGACATCAGCGCTTTAAGATGTATTTTCCAAAATAGCAATTTATATTAATCAGCAGGTTCCAACATCAGCAGAACATTTTCTGCTGAAACTAGAACAGATGAGGGTATTTCTTCTTGTTTTTCTGTGCTTTTATCACCATCTGAAGCGGCCTGTGTTTAATGACAATTGTGATGTTGTGAACTTCTCAGCTCCTCTCAGGATTAAGCAATAGTTTAAAATTGACCAAATCCTATCGAAGCGTATCCACACAGACCCAATGAAGCAGACTAGGGAAGGTTTTCATTATTAAACTCCAAAACAATCTTTCTATCTATATACCATCCTATTTTATCCTATATTACCTGTTTGCCTCGCATGCCTACTTACATATTTTACTTCTCCAACTACATTCCTCCATCCATCCATCCATCTTACCTCCCTAGCTCCACTGTACTGTCCACCTTCAACCTACCAACCCACCTACCATAACTATCTACATAACTATCTCTTACCTACCAGCCTTCTACCAACCTACCTCTCTATATACCTACCTGCCAACCTCCATATATCCATCCTACCTACCTACATTCTAACCTTACTACTTACCTTCTACCTACCTACCAACCTACCTGTCTCAGGCATATCTACCTACCTACCCCAAACTGTCCGTCTTACCTGTTTATATTCATTCATCAATCCTACCTACCTACATTCTAACCTTTTTCTACCCTACTTTACAACTAACCTTCCACCTACCTACCAACGTATCTATCTCCGTCCAGCGGACTTACGTATCTACCTACCAATTAACCTCTTACCTAAAGTACTTCCTATATACCTACGTCCATCTAGCTGTAACACCTACCAACCTACTTAACCACCTGCTTCCAACCTACCTCCATCTGTCTGCCTTACCTACCTTCCATCCGTGCATCCAAGGTCCAAATAAACAATAAATAATACATCTAAAAAAAAAAACACTGGAGAACCACTCATGGCTGGTAATAATGTTGCTGATGGCAGTAATGTTGTTGCTCCAGGTCAAACCTGGTATCCAATCCTACCTACAGTATGTACTAGCTAACTCTGTCCGGTCTAAGTACCTATCTTCCAACTTACCTGCTAGCTACTTAACTACATATCTACCTATTACCTTCTCACCTATTTATCCTTCTGTCTGTCACGGACCCAGCGATGTACCTCAGTCTGTCCATCCAACCTACATAGATAACTGCCTGCCTCCTTGTCTGCCTACCAAACTACCAAACTACCTACCGATTGTGGGATTGGATAGCACAGGCTAGCCTTCTCTCCCCATCTAAACTAAGTAGCATATTGTACAGGCTTTCCTCTGATGATTGTCATACAGGAAGTGGGGTTCATTCCTGCTAACTACTGCCATCGTTGGAGTAGTGATGATCTCATCTCAGATTAGAAAGGTGACGTCCATCTCACAAAACAGCTGGGTGTCAGAGATCACACATAGGTGATAGGGGAAACGTAAGTGTGAGTTCATGCTAAAGGTGGTAGGATTTCACATGTAGGGCGAAAGTTATTTTAGAGGCTTCATCCTGTTTGAAGGTTTGTCCTACAGAGGTGAGTCCTTCAGCCTGACCATGTAAGAAGTGAAAACTAATCCACAGGATGGAAAGTGAGTGAACTTCATCTGTCGGTCCGTCAGTGACTGCGACCACAAAGTTTGGTAACCAAGGCAATTTCACCTTTAATTTGTCAATGTTGTTGGTCAAAATTGGTGTTAGCAGTTTCCTTTTGGCATCTTTAGCAAACTCTTTGGACTCTGTGCTGCTTTTTCAGGTTTTTAATAAAACTGCTGGTATTAGAGGAGTTTTTTTCGCACGTCCTCTTCACAGTTTAGCAGAGCAGGGATTGCAGTCTGCTCTTAATTTGTCATCACAGTTTATATTGAAATATTTCCACTCTTCTGACTCTGCTGCTCCTCCGCCCACCTGCTCGACTCACAGAAAATAGTGTAATGTTGAAGTAAAGTGCTGGTTTTCCCTTAGAGGGAGATAATTACTGTAAAGGGGTCTCGTGGCTGGAAAGTAATATTACAGCGATTTGTTACCATAAACGTTTATTATTGCCAGAAATAGATATGGTTGCAGTAAATTGGCATTATTGCAGTTAATTATTTTGTAGTTGAGTGGTATCATTGCAGCTAAGTGCCTTTGTTGTTGTTAAATCATATTTTTGCTGTTGAAGTGATATTATTCCTCTAAAGTGGTATTATTTCTGTAAACTGACATTTTTGCCGTTAAGTGGCGATGTGGCCATTAATGGATGTTATAGATGTAAAATTCTAATGATGCTGTAAAGTGATATTGTTGGCGTAAACTTGTGGTGTTGAAGTACAGTGATATTGTTGCCGTAAAGTGGTATTGTTGCTATAAAGTGATATTTTTTTCCGTTAAGTGGTGTTGTGGCCGTAAAGTGATGTAGTAGGCGTAACATGGCATTGTTGCCATAAAGTGATATCACTGCCATAAAGTGGTGTTTTAGATGTAAAATAGTATTGTTGTAAAATGTTATTATTGTGGTTGGATTAAATTAATATTATTGAATACAAGTACACAAAGCCAGTATTGGTACCAATTACTATCCCTAAAAATCCTAGGAAAAGGTTCTGAAAATTAGAAGCGTCCTTCAGCTTCGGATTGATCTGGAACTCTCATTAGTTCATTCATTCCTTCAAGTCTCCCGTCTGATTTCTATTTTGTATTTAAATTCATTCTGTTACATCGCATCCTTACTCAGCCTGCAGTTTTTTTCTGCTTCCTATTTAATGCGAGGATTAAAAAAGTCAAGAGATGCTACCACGGATGAATCTAGCTTTTAATTTGATTCTCCATAGGTGTGTTCTGATGTTTTCACAGTTAAATCGTGAGATCTTACAGTAAACCTAAGGATTTGAAACACAAATCCTCCCGTGTTAAAGCAAAGAAACATTACACAAACATCACTGCTGACACATCTTGAGTCATATCGTGGCTACATAGAATCTGGAGGCCCAACCCGCCAGCCTCTCACAAGAGATCTGAACAACAACCTGAACCAGGAGAGGTCTGCTATCTGTATTTTTAAAGATCTGAGATAGGCGAGTCGTTTTTTTGGGTCACCTCTTCAGAGATAAATACCAGACATTGTTGCTTTTGCCCTCAAAAAAGAAGAGATGACTTATCTGGTATCTGATATGAGTCACAGCCAGAGCTCACGTATAAAACATGAGATGGGCTGATAAACAGTCGACTCTGACTTCCACAGTGAAAACAACGTTTGCGTTCTAGTTAATGCCCTTTTGGAATAATATGCTTAGTACCGCTGCACTGCAGCGAATAAAAAGGTCTATAAATAGTCTTTATTGTCTGAGCAGGGAAACGGCTCCCACATACCTGTTCATTTATCACAAAAAATATACAAATACCGTTCAGAGATGAATCTGTAATATAATATAAGTAATATATGTTCATTTTGGGAAGTAATATGTGTTTAAATAACATCATCTTTGTTTCCGTGCTCTCTAAATTGACTTACACACAGTTATAACCTCTTACAGAAGGCAGGCAATTTGTTCAAAGCCCCGAAGGAAATTAAAGTTTTATGTTAGTTTGTTTTTTATGATAGTTTATGCCTAAAATGTTTTCAATCTAGTGTTTGTGTTTTTCAGTGGAACCATTTATTGCTACTTTTAAGTTTCTGCATATCTCATTTTGTTTCTTATGGATTCTGAGAATTTTTTTTCGTCAAAACTCCCTTTCTACCTAACTCCCTTCTTACCCCCCTACATCCCTACTTACCAACCTGCCTACCTACCTACCTACTACCTACCTACCTACGTTCTACCTACCTTTCTAATGCCATCCTAAACATCCCTAACCACCTACCCACCTCTCAAACCTACATACTTCCTTCCTAAACACTTACCAACCTTACCATTCCTACCCACTTGATCTCTACTACCTACCTCCCTATCAACTACTACTACTGACTACCTTCCTACATACCTCCCTACTTATCTACTTCCTCCTTACATACTTACCTAGCTAATCATTCCTACCCACTGCATTTATACTACCTACCTCCAAGTCCACTGCTTACTGACTACTCTTTTACATACCTCCTACTTACCTACCTACTTATTAACCGGCCTACCTACCGATGCACTACCTACCTTCCTAATACCTTCCTCAAAACTTTCCTTACCACCTACCCACCGTCCTACACACCTACTGCCTTCCTAAACACTTATCTACCTAAAAATTCCTACCTACTTCATTTCTACTGCCTACCTCCCAAACCACTACTTACCGATAACCTTCCTACCTACCTCCCCACCTACCTCCCTACTTAGCTACTTCCTTCCTAAATACCTACCTACCACCTACCTTCCTCCCAGCTCCATTTCTACTGCCTACCTCTTAACCTTTTACTTTCCAACAACCTTCTTACCTACTGACCAACCTACCTGCCTGCCTACATACAAAATACGTACCTTCCTAATACCTTCCTAAATACTTTCCTAACCACCAACTTCCCTAGCCACCTTTCCGGGTGCCTACTTCCTTCCTAAATACCTACCTAGCTAGCCATTCCTACCCATTTCATTTCTACTACCTACCTCCCAATCCACTGCCACTACTGACTACCTTCCTACCTACCTCCAAACTTACCTACCATCCTACAAAATACCTTCCTAAATACTTACTTAGCCACCCACCTTTCTACCTAACTCCCTCCCTCTACAGAGGGATTATATTTTTAAATGCATGTTTACCCACCTTTCTACTTATCTAAAAAACAACTATTACCTTCCTACCTACCAAGCCACCTCTCCACCTACTTACAAACCTTCCTCCCACTTCTTACCCACCTACCTCCTTCCTATCTACCAACTATTTACCTTCTTCCTTCCTTCCTTCTGTCCGTCGTACTTGCCTTACTACTGACCTACCTACCATCCTAAGGATATTCAGGACAAGTCTTATAGGTAAACATCTGCTGAGGTTGGCAAGTACGAATCTGTCCATGTGGCAAAAACAACGTTCAAGCTGCAAAACACGAAATGAGGTTCCTTTATAATTTATTATCGTATTATACTGTATTATTAATTCTAGATTCTAGACTTTATTATTATTTGAAGATCATTTAATCCTGCAGCCGATCAACTTCTCTAATACTGGAGCCACCTGACAAACACGCTAGTCCTTTCCTTCAACCCCTGCCGAGTGTTGAAGGTCTCCTCCATGTGTCTTATTGTTATTGCCATCCGAGCATCATCATCTATCATTCAGGAACCCTCTCCTCAGAAAATGGACTTTTAATTATTTATTTTCCAGCTATGTCCAGGGTAATTTGACGGCCAGACCTTGTGCTGATTTACACGAAGGCCTCATCGGATGATAGATATTCCGCCCTGGTGATATGATTGGAACCTTAAGTGTCTTCATCCGACCGGATGTTCTTTTTAAAAGCAGAACCGGTCCCTTTTCCCGTCTACCAGCAGAGGAAATGTTCTTGAGCGTTGGGAAAAAGCTGCTGTTACTCACCGTTGATTGAATTTCCCCACCTCCTGCCGGGTTACGTCTCACCACAAACCTGGATGGAAGCAGATAAATTTCAAATTACAGAAGCATGACGCCAACATTCATTATGTCTTTATTCATTATTGTTGATTAAACAAATCAAACACTCCTCTAGGGTTGAGTATAAGCATAAAAGCAGAATAAGAAAAAGGACATTTTTAATTTTCTGATCGGCATTCATGCAAATTTGTGTTCCTTTTAACGCAGTGTTTGAAGTGGTCATAAAATGGCCCAGTGATCCCTGAGCACATAATATAAATAGCAGATTCAAACCTCCATTTGTGTAACGGTGAATTAAAGCCTCAAAAAAGTGCCTTTTGGAGCAATAACAGTGACACCCATGCTCATCCCACGAGGAGAAGCTGCGCTGTTTGTACAGACCCCCCTCGTAATGTCCTTACCATTAGACCGAATGGGACAACGGCTGCGTTACGACAGACTGCTAATGGTCGCATTCTGTGCTGAATGGCGGCACATGGATCAATTAGACGTCTGTAATTGCGCTCTTCTGCGAGGAACAGAACCAGAGAACGGTGAGGAAAAACGAAAAAGAAAATCCCACACCACGTAATCGTGAACTCCTTCTCGCGTTTTAGGCTCCTCGTGCTGCAGGAGGAGTTCAGATGAACGTCTGAGGTGCTGCGGGTGCGCTCACAAAAAAAGCACCCAAAGGGTTTGGGCAGAGGGGAAGAGAATGTGTTTACCACAACACTTTAACGCCATATACAATGTTCAGTTCGTGGTCTTGATTGAGCCCATTAGACCGATCCATATCGCAGCCTCTGCTCTCCCTAAATCTCCGGGGGTTAATTAACCAGACTAGGTAACTAGCTAGCGGCCTCCGACTGCATTTGCAGACAAACAGAACTATTGATTCTTATTTGTCATGCTTGAATTAGACAGACCCTGCAAAGTTTTTCCGTGCAAATGCAAAAGAAGTGATCTGGTAGCGACGTCTCATCTCCGTGTTGCGTGAAGAATGCGCGGCCAGTCGCTTCCTGCAGCTGTGTAGAAATTTCATCTCACGCAAACAGGATGAAGATGTGGATTTCTAAGGGATTGTATTTTCATTTTTCCCCTGCAGCATCAGGGAGCTACGTGCTAAGTGACTGTGGTAAGACACCTTCACTTTGTCGGGAAAAAAGTATTATTAATAAGTATTCCCCGCTTCATCCGTCTGGAGCATTCAGGTTAATTCAGATAATCAGTGCAGTTTTACTTTATATCGCAGCATTTTTGTCATGTCAGCACAATTCTCTGAGCGGAGTGATTTGTGACTTGATAATCTCCAAATTCAAAGGACTAAAGGGGAAGCAGAGGAGCGGCGTTCGTTTTTGTGTAATCCTCTCTCATTTATTGAGTATTTCTTAAGATGACGTAAGCATTTTTAATTATCTCCTCCTGGAAGGTTAAGTAATGAGTTTGCTTCTTGTTAGCAAGTTTACGTAAAAACGCTACCACAGATTTTCATGCAACACGGTGGGAGGGTTCGACACGTGGCGAAGAAGAGACCGTCGCATTTTGGAGTGGATCTATAAAATGGAAGGGGTCCACTTTTATTTACACAAGGGGTGTCAAAGTCAATCACAGAGGGGGCCAAAATTAAAGATGGAGACCAAATCAAGGGTCGAACAGAAGTCAAAATGTCCATGTTTAATCTCAATTATTATGACAATTTATGACGGAACCGGGCAGTTTGATTTCAAGTCCTTTAATTTTGCACGATGGAGCCTTTTATTCCAGTTTATTTCACAAGGAAAGGGTCCAACTCGAGGACTTCTGAGGTTTACTACGACATTTGTCACGTGATAATGCTTAAATTGAGTTGTCTTGGTGCGTTTTTATAATCTGTTGATTTCCTTTCTGGTTAAATACTTAATCACCATGAGACCGGATGAAGACGGGCCCAAGAAGGAATCATAATCTTGATCTTGGAACTGGATTTGTCCAAGAATCCATGGAGCTCCTTTACTGTTGGGCTGGCGGACCCCTACTAATCTTCTATGACACTACTTAACGTTAGAGTTTGGGTTTTAATATATTTTAAGTATGTCATGCCGATCTAACGCCTGCTTTCAGACAAATTATTATTTTTTTGACTTTCACACAGATGGGAGTAAATCCAAGTCCCATGAAATCAGTGTCGCCAGAATTCCACGGAAACGTCACAATGAGAGATGCCCTTTTTCTGTGGAATATCAGAGCAGCTTGCATATTTTCTGTGTGGTCTCACCGAGCTGCATCAATCTCACGACAGAAGTTCAGTGTAGACAATTGTCCTATTACTCATCTGCTCCTGTGGATCCGATGAGTAATAGGATACTGCATTGGGAGAGAATGGCATCAACCAGTGATGAATCTTTCTACATGAATCCACAATAATAGCATGAGCTCAGACTTTGTAATGGCGGTGTAACGGACCGTGGTTGATCCAGGGATCCATCCGGATCATCCCCCCCGATACAGTTCGGCACGCATCTGAACCGCAGATCGATGGCATGGGGCAGGGCTGTCCAACTCAGTCGCAGAGGGGGACCAAATTAAAGATGGAGTCCACATGGCGGGCCGATCAGAACTCAAACTGGTCATTTTTAATCGGAGGTATTTTGACACTTTTATTCTTAATTATTTAATAATTTTATAGAATTCTGAACAAACCAACGCAATAGAAAATTCTCAAATTCTTGATGAAATTCAAAATAGATCAGCCTAAAAAGTTTTTGTGTCTTCCTCTATGTCATTGGAGTTTCCTCATTTCCTCATTTCCCGTGAAATGTTTTTTATTACCAGGCACCAATAACAGCCTGAAAAGTATATTTTAAAACTTAAGAAATTACATTGGTTTTTAAACAGTCACAAAAGATTTACTCTAAATGTGCCTTTGTAAATGTTTGGACCAATTCAGACATTTCATTCTTCTGACAAAATAAAACAGTAAAAGTAGAAAAACAGTCAAGAACAGAATAAAGTTGTATTTACCATTAAATGTGTTAATACAATTAATTAACTATATCTCCTCCCGTTCTCCGTAGCGAGTCCTCGAAAGGACTAGATTAATTTTTATCAGAGTGACTGGATGAACGCTGATAACAGCGGAGAAGCGAAAAGCTCTGGCGCTATTGGTTGACGTGTCGGCTATCGGAGTGCATCCTCCGATTTGTAGTGTCTTTGGAGTTTGCACTGAATACCAGCGGGCCAGTCATTATAAAAATTAAATGTAGTCGTGTGGTCAGGGTTTGGCCTTGAGTTTGACACGCGTGTTGTGGAGGATGTATCGTAACGGTTCTGTTTGCTCTCTATTTTCGCTAACTGAAATTAACAGGTTCCCCACTGGGACACTGAAAGTGATCGGATCAATGAGATGAGGGCTGTTTGGATCAATGAGATGATGGCTGTCATGTCCGCGGTTCTAGGTAGGCGTCAGGACATCAGCTACGAGAGAGCTAAAGTTGATGAATCTCCTCGCCACCAGCTTAAGAAGCTCCAACAGGGCGAGACTTTCAGAACCGCAGGATTCACTATGTGATGGTGTAGATTCTCATTCATCCGGGTCGTGGTAATCCTCACAGGTTTGATTAGAAGTAACTGGACTTTAAGTCGTTTCATCTCTCATCTAAGAGGCTTCCAGGATTCTAACCAACTCCCCAGCAGTAACACCTCACAGTTTGATACCGGACTGACTGACCAGTCAGTTAGAACTTCTTGGATGAGGGGAAACAACTTTAACTTCAAAAATGTGTCCGGTTCTGGTGCAACCAACAAGGATTAGCTGGTCCAATAGTCTGTGAAAGGCTGACCGGTATCTTACAAGTGAAACACAGTTTTACCGCTTCTTTTACTTCACTTATGTTTGATGAGATGTTTGATTGTTTTTTTAGGTTCTGTAGCGGCGGCGGCAACGATGAACATCGTTGTCGTTGCCGCAACAAAACTTTCATAGATATGAAAAAAATAAGCAAAAGTTTTATCCATCCTGCTAATCTGAAAAATTATCCGATCCATGACTGAAAAACTATGATCCGATCTGAACCGTGAGTTTTGTGATCCGTCAGACTCTGGGAAATTAGTAAAAAGGATTTTTCCCTGCCTCAGACGCTGAGATAAGAGATACAAGAAGTACATTTGTGTGATTGCAAAACTGAAGCACTGCTTGGCATGGCTTCCCTTATGCCTTCTATTTAAGTTTCCTCTATTAGGGGCAAAGTAAGAAAAAGGACTTTGGTTATATCTCCTCCACCCAGAGAAGGTACTTTCTTTGGCTTCACCTTGAGAATTTGATGAGTCAAGTCAAGACTTTTTGTTTGAGTGACTGTGCGAAGAGAGGAGCTCTTACGGTGAAAGGGAATTATCACAGCGGCATTTATGTGGAAACATAAAAGTCAAGCCTGTGGGGTGCGAACAAACTTTAATGCTTTTGACATCAGGGCTATTCAAATTTGTTCCCATGCATAATTGCTTTTGCATACTTTCATTTTTACAAAAAAGAAAAGTACAGAAAAAAAAAGCCTGATCCTTCTTTTAATCCATGATTAGTAAAGTTTTGAAAAACGGATGCACAGCGAATATTGACCATCAGATCAGGGCCAACTCAAGTTGGATCGTTTCATTACCGGCGCCAAAGGAAAGATTTTAACAGGAAATTTAATTAGGGAAATTCTTTCCTGTTACTTTATCTGTTTGACAGCAAGATTAAGGTAGAACTACGGGACTGATTAGCATGAAACTCTACCCGGAAGTAGGTCTTAGCATATCCTACAGATGAAAACATTGTGGCGACGTGACACGTTTCACAGTATTAATAATAATTGCTACATAATAAATAATAAAAAAATAAAATAAAAAAAAGACATTTACTGTTTTTACGAGACACTATCTTGAAACTATATCCATTTTTGATGCCTTTGATATTCCTTCTGAGTGGGGGGGTTGACGCTTGAGGCTCAATTTCAAGAGTTCCTTTGACTCCTTTCATGTTCTTTGGGAGGTGTAGCTCGGCACTCAGGGTCTGAGCGGAGACGCTGAAGTGGAATGTTCAAGAGGTGAGCGGCAACACCTATTCGAGAGGTACTCAGATGCGGCAACACCTATTTGAGAGGTACTCAGATGAGCAATAAAGCTATAAATGGCTGATGGAGCCTCTATTTTTTTTTTATGTATTATTGGTATTTAATGGTGAGGAAGGAATCGTTGATAACATTTGAATTAGGCTAACTTCTGTTTTTTCATAGAACTGTAAAAATGTAGGCCTTTAAAAATACTTAATCAGAAAGATCACAGTTCCAACAATCTCCCCATTGAAGGGTTTTCAGTGAACATTTATCAATGACCAAACCATTGGAACCTATGATAGCTAGCTTTCAGAACAAAGCTGCCGTTGTGGAATGATTCCCCTTCCTGAGTAAAACTAAATTGTACTTTAGTATCTTTTAAGCCTAAGGATCTGACCAACTTTGAGGAGAACCAGATTATGATGGCTCTCATGGAAAATAATCAAATTTTATGAGATTGGCTCAACCATTTTGGAAAACATGTTTTTAGAAAAGTATTTGACCCTTTTTAGACATATTTTTGTTAAATCAAGTGACATAATTCCGTTTATAACTCCACGGGCCTAAATATTCTATGAAAAAAACTCACTTATCGAATCGAACTTTCTTAATTAGCATGATCAAAGCCTGTTCTTCAGTGGCCCCTTTCACTCACGGTCTCCCCCAGGGTTTCACCCTTGGCCCCTTTTTTGTTTAGCATATACATTCCTCCATTATGTAATATTATAAACAGGTTTAATCACATTCTTCAGTTATTAATTCTGACTCAAAAACTTCTCAACCAAACAGCCGAGAATGAGATTAAAGGGGTTAAGTAAGTATGTGGTTCTGATCCATTCTGATGTCCAAGCCATTGTTAGCATTATTTTTTACTTAAATGTCCAGACGTCCAGTAGCCTAAAACAGAATAATCTTGACTGAATATGAAAATAAAACTAACGAGGAAATTTGACACAGTTCCGGGACTAAATCAGAAAATTACGGACTAAATAAAAGATATTTTCATCTACACATATTTGTCCCAAATTGTTCTGTCAGACTCTATAAACAGACAAAGCTCCCTGATTATGCCTTGTTGACTCCAACCTCTTCTGCTCATTTTCATACTGTCCCCTCCTTTATCTCCTTCAGCGTTGCACTCCATACTCATCTAAAAAAAAAAAAAGGACACTCTCAAATTTGCAGCTCGCTACCAGCTTGTAACAAAACCCAAAAAAACAGGATTGTGTACGGGGGAGGCGCAGGCAGCGCTTCTCCCTTATTAAAGCAGCACTGGGTGTAGTGTATCTGTCCAAAGAAGATAGGTTTGAAGTGTTTTCACAAGACCCTCTGGATACCCTGAGTCCTATAATGGGGCCCATGGGCTTTGTCATACATGATATATATCAAATTAATTGTCACACAGAAAAGGAAAAAAATGGTTGCCAGTGGTGGAGACAAAGCCACAAATCATTTCCATTTTGCAGGGGGAGGAAATTGTCTGACTCTTGTCTGAAGTGAGAGATAAAACTTGCCGTCCTCTGACCAGTCAAACGTGTGTCAGGAATAGAAAGGCTCTATTCCCGCTTCTCTTATGAACCAGCTCGTTTTTGCAAATAGGAAGATACAGTAGCTCTGCTAAATCACGCCACGTCTTTAAAGATTTACCCCGAAGGTACTTTAAATGACTCAAGTCCTCTATATATTAGTGTCCGATCGATCGGCGCTGCTCGCATTAACCGGGGTACGGTTGGAGAACGATCGAGGGAAGATGTTGTGTTCAATCTTTCCGGTTCCTGCCGTCACAGAAGCATCTAGGGTTTGATTTTCAGATAAAAGATTGTTGTTTTGTTTCAATGGAACAGACAATCTCAAGGTCGCGTGATTACTGCAGAAAATCCAAATGAGACCGCCAGAGTAAAGCGGAGTATTGAGATCCAAACATCCAGCTGGACCTCACAAACCCACATTAATAATATTATTCTTGGAATAGAATCTCCTTTTTCCAGTTTTATTAAGACCTGGAGACACATTTGCTCGCCGTTCCAGAGGGATTCTGGCCATGTGAGGCACGGGAACCCGTAGTAATTAATTGCTGGAAGTCCTACCTATTCAGACCATCTGGACTATAATTAGGCCACAGCAGTGCCCTCCGGCTCAGAGTCGTCGTGGGTGTTTTTTTTTGTTTGTGTTTTTACCACCCCAGCCAGGTTGTAGGCAATAACCTTTTTTTTTCTTTAACTTTTCTCCCGCCGTTATGCACTCAATGGCGTTCTTAGAAGCAACTAAAGGACACCTTGGAACACCTTGTACACTGTAGTGCTATTTTCTTTTATTTGCAGTAACTCTTTGACTACTCAAACTTAAACCTCCTCCGTTTGGAGTTTATCATTTTGCCGCCATTATCCCAACTTTAACCCGACATTTTTCTGTGTCTAACTAAATGAAGTTTATCTAACCTAAATACATTAAGAAAGTTGGTTAATTTCTATAACGTTCTACTTTATTTAAAAGGGTTGGTATGACCAATTTGCAGCAGTAAAATTACGGTACAATGGGGTTTATCTAGCCTAAATAAATGAATTTGGCCCACCTAAATTGTGCTGAAAGAACTCCATTTTAATCATATGACAATTCTTTATATGTCTTTATGAAATGAATCCAAAGAAAACCTGTTGAATGCAAACTTTGAACACTAAATGAAACATATGTGGGATGGACGTATGATTAAACGGGTTTCTTTCAGTATGAAGCATTTATGTCGGTCTAACTTATCATACTTGTGTTGAGTCAAAATAACATATTGGAGTTGATTAAATTAAATCACATTGAGTTGACGCAACTAAGTTGAATAGACTTGGTTGTATTTTACTTATAATTATGCAATAGTTAAATTACCCCACTAAATGGAATTTATGTAGCCAAAGTAAATAAAGTTGGCCCAACAGAATTGCTTTGCGTTAAAAGAGACCCGGTTAATCAGCTCGAAATACTTTACGTGAATGAATCGGAAAAATTCAAAATATACCTCTTGAGTGCAAACAATCAGAAATGTATATTTCCTGTGGACACAAAATATGACGGAAGCCTGATTGTGTCAGTTCTATTTGATTACATCTTATACATCTTGTTAAGTTACAAGGTATTTGATTTTCTTTTGGAAATACTGCATCTATCCCCTTCTCACGCAGTATTACTAATGGATTTCAAACCGCAAACTTACTAAAAGACATATAAGCCTCACAAAGGGCTA
This sequence comes from Lophius piscatorius, assembly GCA_009660295.1. Classification (NCBI taxonomy): domain Eukaryota; kingdom Metazoa; phylum Chordata; class Actinopteri; order Lophiiformes; family Lophiidae; genus Lophius; species Lophius piscatorius. The sequence continues at coordinate 12,952 of VRLP01001777.1, read as the reverse complement.
GAGCTCGGTTGAAAGACATGATAAAACGGAGTAATTAAAAAGAATGTAGCGCGGACAGCAGTTTGCAAACTAAGTCTCCTTTTAGCGCCGAGATATTGCGAGAGGAGCATAATAAGATTTTCAAAAGCCAGAACGTGGTGCAACTGATTAATCCAAAGATTAATTTAATCTGTTTTCATAATAAAACATTATTAGCCGTTCGCTCCTCTAAGCGTTACCTTTCAGCCTGCTTAAAAGATTATACACTTCCCAATCACTTACCTGGAAGCAGTCAGGAAAAGTCATTAAGTTAAGTAGAGGGGTTTCGGGATGATGAAGACGATGGGGGGAGGGGGGAGTCGGCAAGGTGCTATGAGAAATGGACATGTTAATGATTGTTTTTTTTTTAAAGGGCCGCTCCACAATGGGGTTTCATTTAAGGCTTATCTTCAGCAAACAGGCCTGTGATGAAACTTGACCTAGGTTTCCAGATGTATACAAACTTTCAACGTGAGGAAATGGTTAGGGGGAGGGGAAAAAAAAAAACACTGCAGGGAACTTACTGTATCAATTCAAAGATGTCGAGGCGTACGGCCAAATCTCTGCAAACATGTTCAGCAAATGTTCTCAACTCCTCTGGTCCTTTATAAAAGGTCAAATCCATCATATACGAACAGGACAAACTTTGTGATTCTAGTGACACTTTATATAAGAAAAAAGTGCTGACAAAGGTATTTTGAGTATTTGTGTTTTCGGGGTAAGTTCTCTGGGACTTGATCTTTTGCGGTTCTCTTTGCAGGGATTTGATTGGTGGTCCACTTCTGTGGAAGGTTGACTATTGTTCCAGGTCTTCTCCATTTGTATATCATTTTTGTCACTGTGGACTTATGAATTATGGAATTCAATCACCTTCTGGAATTTCTTTGGATTTTGGCACAGTGTGCTACTGGTGAGACGTACAAGCCCACTTCCTGCTTCTGAGGATGTTCTATTGACGGGATGATATGGTTGAATAGGGCTGATCTAGTCCAGCTGGAACCAGTTATTAATGGACTGTGGTAGTTTTTAAACCATTTTATTGGAGCCCAGTTGTTATTAGACAACCTTTTGGTTGAATAAATACAATTCATCATTTGAAACTGGTACATTACATTTACTCAGGTTGTTTTTATGTCAAATTACGTTTGAAGATCTGACAAGTGGATTGGGTTCCACTTCTCCAATTTGTCTGTTGCCCAAGTTTCTTGGAGTGTGTCGGTTAATCTTATCCCAGTGTTTGGACTGGAAGGCATCTGTAATGCAGAATACGATTTTAATTATACTGCAGCGCACTTATTCGGATTCATTTCCTGCCATATTGTTTAATCGCGTTTCCGAAAGTCAACATTGTCAAAGCGGTGACATTCCCTGAGCAGCCGACGTGACAGCAAATACTAATCCCGCTCGCGTGTCTGACTGAACCGGCCTGTGGCTTTTGCCTTCGACGGAAAATCTCTCAAAGATTCAGATTTCAGATCCGGTCCTGTTTTTTTTTTCTTCTGGTTGTTGTTGTGGCAGTTGTTTTTCTTTCATTTCACTCCCACCACTTTCCTCCCACGCATTGTTGCAAATGAGAGAGCGAGGCGCGGGGGCGTCCACCGAGGACGCTCCTCATGTATTATTCAGAGTGGGTGATGTCAAAGTGTCATGAGAGGATAATTAATCTTACCACTTACTGTAGATGACAGATGTGCTCTGTTGCTACGACTCTCTGTTTATTTATGGCCACTTACAGTGTAGCTGGGTAAGAGTGAAGCTCCTGAAAGGGGAACAATTGGCTGAAAAGGTGACAGAGATTCTCCAGAACCTTAAATACAGATTACAGATGTTCATTCACACAATAATGAAGAGGAGGGTCGTTGATTTTAGGTTAGATTAAAAGTTTCACTGTGTGAACATGGACTGTTTCACTGTATGAATCTGGACTGTTTTCCTTTATGAACCTGGACAATTTCACTTTATGAACCTGGACTTTTTTCACTGTATGAACCTGGATTGTTTCGCTGTATGAACCTGGACTGTTTCGCTGTATGAACCTGGACTGTTTCGCTGTATGAACCTGGACTGTTTCGCTGTATGAACCTGGACTGTTTCGCTGTATGAACCTGGACTCTTTCAACGCGTGACCCTGTACTTTTTTAATGATTCTATGTATTCTTGACCATCATGTTTTGTTGGTGTGTTTTTTGAAGCATTTGAACAAATTGATTGGGTTCCGCCTAAACACCATCATCGCTCAGTCATGTTCATTTAACTGTCAGGAGCAAAAGTTATGATTAAGATGAGCTTACTAACACATACTAACACCTCAGGCAAACTATAAATGAATCCTGCATAATAGAAATTCGTAGTAGGTTGGAATCTGAGTAATATTATTTTGTTTATGTGACACGGGAAAAAGGCAAGATAACCTAATCATCAACATTTTCATGACGATTTCATGACGTTAGCAAAATCAGAATATTTCTGTGCTGCATCCTCGATGAGGCCATGCAACAACCGTATTGACAAAGGTGGCGCAACCGCATTTGGTTTGACCAAATCTACGTAACAGTGACGTTTCACTTGTAGTTGGGCTAACAGTTACCGTCAGTTTGGTGCAAACAAGTTCTGACTTTTTTAATCACTGGCAGTGGCAAAAATAAATGTGGTCTCCAACTACTGACAGTAAAGTGTTATTATAGTGCAATGTCACTACAGTAAAGTGTTATTATATTGTAATGTCACTAGAGTAAAGTGTTATTATATTGTAATGTCACTACAGTAAAGTCGTATTATAGTGTAATATCACTACAGTAAAGTCGTATTATAGTGTAATATCACTACAGTAAAGTGTTAATATAGTCTAATTACACTACAGTAAAGTGGTATGATCGTGTTATAACACTAAAGTAAAGTGTTATTATAGTGTAATAACAATACAGTGTTAAGTGTATTAAGTGTTATTTCTGTGAAAGCACTTAAAATACACTTCAGTTAACCTCATAAAAAAATTATATGTGTTAGGCCTTTATACAGATCAAATTCTGCCATTGTTTAAAAGAAAAACAATTATAATTGTATTTTCGGAGAGAATAATTATAATAATGGAAAAAAATAAATGAATAGATGAAAAAAAGAGGCCATCTTTATTGAATTTTTTTGCTAGTTTCTGAAGTGAACCCATGACTGGATGATGAGTGAGAATAACATGAAACAACATTCTAAAAATATTCTCTAGGTTTAAGTAAATTATCCTACGGAGTTTGAAGTGAGCACAAACATCAGAGAGAACCATAAATACAATATGGACGGCGAAATCCCAGACAAGAATCAGCAGCACGGTCATTTTGGACATTATCTTTTGCCACCTGCTGTATCTTCTATTTCATTTTGTTGCTGTTGTTCCATGATAATGAAACCACGTGAGACGATCAATATCCAATAACACTTTGTGATCCTTGTATGGACCATAATCCCACAGGGGAGCCATATTGGATGGCTGATAACGGCACGCTATTAAAAACCGTCAAGTCACTCAAAGGACTTCTCTGATGTGTCCCCTGACTCTTCATTAACCCTTTGCACTCCCAGCTCAGATTAGCCTCCTTTTATGGATTCTCCTGGTCACACCATGAGGTCTTCAGGCCTTTTCTTTGTGCCTTTATGTTTTTAAAGTTTGTAATTTATCAGCAGCATTGTTGCTCTTTCATCGTTTAAAGCCTTTTCTGGATAAAAGGGCCGGCTTGTTTTGTGTTTTTGGTCGTATGTTGGCAGGATTACACAAAACCAACTCCGTTCGGTCTCATGTAGCTCGTTGGGATGGTCGGACATGGAAGAGGCCATTCATTTTGCAGGGGATTGGGATTAAGGGGAGGAGTCAGGAGTTGGGTTTTAGGATTTTTTCTAGTGTTTGACTGTCTCTTCATCGTCTTTCTGCCACCTGAACCTAAAAAGAGCAAACGTCTTCTCTTGAGTCGCTCTTCAGTAGTTTGTCAGTTCTATGCTGCTGTATAAACATGGTGGCCTCTATCTGAGAAGACCCGCCCCTTCTGGATGTGTGAACAAAAACACAGTTCTTCTTCTTCTTTCAGCTGTTCTGTTTAGGTGTCTCCACAGCGGCTCATCTGTTTCCATCTTGCTCTTTCCTCTGCATCTTCCTCCTTCACGCCAACCAACTTCATGTCCCCTCTGACCACATCTGGAGACCTCTGCTTTGGTCTCCCCCTACTTATCCCGCCTGCAGCTCTATCTCCAGCCTCTTTCCACCAATAGATCCACTATCCCTCCTCTTCACTTACCCCAAACCATCTCAATCTGGCCTCTCTGACTTTGCCTCCAGGACGTCCAACCTGGGCTGTCCCTCTGATGTCCTCTTTTCTAATTCTGTCTCTCCTCCTGACTCCCAGAATACATCGGAACATCTTCAGCTCTGCCTCCTGTCTCTGAACCATACAGAGCTGCTCTCACTCCTCTTCCTCCTCCGAAATACACTTGCTAACCTCGTAGTATGCACACAGCAGCCACTGTATGCCTCATAACACAACGATAATTACAATCATAAATTAAAGATGGTATTAAATACGGCGGGGCATTTTCGTTCTTTCATGCACGCATCGCCAACATCAACACCCTGCACCCCGTCGAAGCCTCGCCGATGACGTGCGGAGTCTGACATCAATCAATACATCATTAACTTTCCCCTTACTGTTTAACAATGTGCGGGCAAATAAGCAGATATGTATCTCCGCAGCCTTGGGGACTTCACCTCACGTCAGAAGGTGACTTAGACCAAATGGGAGGGAAAAAAAACAAAAAAAACTGACACCAGCAGATACCCAGGAGCGATATTAAAGGTTAACCCCGCAGGAACTTACCCGAAGGCAATGGAGACACTGGAATAATCCGCTACAATCATGATTTATGACCCTCTGTGATGTTAATAGTTATAGCTTTGTTTCATTTCAAGTTTGGGTTTTGCGACTGGCGCTTGATTACAAGCAGAAGCCGACCAATCCTGCGCTACGTAGCTCCATTGTCTCCTCATCGCCACTACACGCTGCAGAATTAAAAGGAATTTGCTGTTGAGGCGCGAGGTCAGAGGCCAGATCTCTTGATTGGGTGAAAAAAAAGCAAAGCGGAGGGAGCGAACTGGAGAGGAAGATGAGGGAGGGAAGCACAGTGGAGCAGGGAGGTGAGCCGCGTGCCGCTGCTGGAAATAATTGCACGGCAGAATGAGAATTTTTCCTTCTTTTTTTTTAGATGTTGTGAAGGCGTTTTAATTTTGGAGATTAGATGGAGGGATGTTTCGCAGATAAGATTTCCTGCCGGAGACGCGCGGGTACGTCTGGGCGGCACGTGTCTGTGAATTAAACAAAAATAATTGTAATCATTTTTATCTCTGCATATGTTGAAGTACTCCTCGCCCGCCGGTGTCTCGTGGCTGTGCAGCAGAATGACGCTTGAGGCACTAATAAGAATACTGATAGCTCGCGAAAACTCTGGTCAATGTCACACTATAAATATAAATACATATATATATATAAAAAAAATTGGGATCTCTTTTTCTTATCAGTGCGAATGTGAGAGTTCTCATTGTGGAATTGAAATAGGAGCTGTGCTAAGTTGACGCATTTGTGACAATAGGACAGGGGTAAGGGGTCCGCGAGGGGCCCACACGCTGTGCTAACAGCGGCTACAGATGCATTTTAATCGGTCCACACAACTCACCTCGCCAGGCTTTCCAGTTCAGATATTCACACAGGGCTCTGTTTACCCTTTTAAGAGATTTAGGAGTGAAAATAAACCTCAGGTCTGACTTTTTTTCATCACTGGCCTAAAATATAAATACGTAGACATGATAGAAGTGCTGCAGGCGTTACTCAAACACGTATTAGTTTTAATCGGAGGAGGAAAGTAGAAAAATTTGCAATTTCATGCGCGATAATTATTTAATTTCTATGATAATGTTGCACTCTGTGCCGTAAGGTGGCTCGGAGGGCGCATTACAAATATGCAAGATGTCAAACACTTTAACTTTTACCGAAGGCGAAACAAATATACATGTTGGATAACAAAATACAAACAAAACGTACAATTGTAAAGATGAAGAAACAAAAAAAGAAATCCGATAAAATTCCGGAAGGGTAGGAGGTAAAGGTTGTCTGACAGCTGGTTGAAGAGTGGGCACCCTCGACAAAGTTTGAGGAAAGAATAAAAAAATGATAATGTCAAAAAAATGCATCATCAGAACCAGCATGCACTGCAGCCATTAAGCTTCTAATGCAAGATAATTTTCATTAGGCAACATTTTATATCTTATATACGATATATCTTATATATATGTTATATCTTTTGCTAAAATCATTGTTTTTTTTCCTACTCTTTGTAGACGGTCCCTTAACACATGTCCTGCTAAGAAGACGTTTGTTTTGATGACAGTGAAATTGTAGCCCATTAATTCTATCTTATGATGCTATAAAGGTGGCGTCATTTGAGTTTTGATTTTAAATCGGGAGATTGGAGTCCTTGTATATCTTCTAACTTCACTATATTTGATTGAATGATCATTTTAATTATAATGACCCGGAGGGGAGTAGGTTCAGAAGATATATTTGAAGCCTGGTGAAGACAACAATTATTATCTGTGCCCAGTATGTGTTTAATTATATCCCCGAAAAGTCGGGGATTATTTGGCCTCAGTTCCTCGTGTTAAAACGATAACGCAAAAACTATATAATGAATCATCTTCAAATTATATACCTCCATAGACCTTAGTGTGAGGAAGAACTGGAGTGATTCGGGGAAATTTGGTTGTATATTTCGGACACTACGGGGATCTTTCTCACTAAAAGTTTTGAGCCAATATTTCTCAACCGTTGGTCTCATTTAGTCCGAATTTGTTACATATGAATTTAGACGAAGAGATTCATCTTGTATTGATCATATTTTACTCTTTATATATCTTGCTGTGAAGGTTTTGATTTATCCTGCAACGGGGGAGTACCTGAGGAGAAGAGGGGGATTTTTGGTTGTTGTTTTATTTGTTTGTTTCTATATTTCTCTATTTGTTCCTTTTCTTGATTGGCTTATGTTTGCATTCTCACTTAAAATAGACAAGACATAAAAACATCTCTTTTTCTTCTTTCTTCATGCTAAACATGAAAAGTTCTTATGCAATATCCCAATAATGCAAAATATCAACAAGCATAACTGTATTATATTTTTATTCAAGTAGAGTTTGCTGAGATACGGTTCAGAACCACATTTTTCCTCAAATTACGATAATTTTAAAGCCTCTGATGAAACACTTTAAAAATTTCCCATCGGCATTGCTGTTTCCTGTGTACACCAAAAGTCTGTATTGAGCGAGGGAGCAGTTGTTCAACACGTGCAGCACCCAATTCACTTCTTACGCATGCACACACACTCCTGATTGCACCCACGGGACCTCCTCCTCTGCTTTAAAGATGCTATTGTCGGCTAATCTCTCTGCAGGAGAATCATCGGCATCACATCAAGGCTTTGCCAGAAATGTCAAATAAAAGCCTGACTCAAGCTCCGTGGACTCGGTGTCGTCATGGATGTTATTGTAGCTAAGGGTTTGTTAATTAAATGAATCAATAACGTTCTCGCAGTCATCCATATAAATATTAGCATAACGCTCGTGTGTCTGACAGGGACTCTGGTCTCTGATGAAGAAGCTGATTCTTCGGTCGATGCAGATGCAGCAGCTTAGTGAGCGACGGGTTTATATTTAGTGTCTGAGTAATTTAATATATGCTACATCACAGCGTGTCAGTCAGGTGAAGATCTGCCGTCATCCACTAAAAATAATATTGTTCAGTAAGATGAATCAGTGTGAGGCTTTGTTGTCCTCACAGAAGATAAACAACATTTAAATGTAGGCAATTTTATTCACTTATTTATGCAAGATATTTCTGGGAATGGAGGGACATTTTCTTACTGGTCATAAGCTGATGTCTTTGATGTCATTGTAACACACCACTTGATAGCTTTGATGTCACCAAAATAAACTGATCAATTACTTTATGTCTTTGTGACATAAAGCATGATAGATTTATGGCTGTGACATGCAACTTTATGTCTTTGATGTCTGTGTAGCATTTAACTTTATGGCTTTCGTGTCTTTTAGGTATGTTAAGTGTGATTTCAATACTTTCAGGCCTCTATGACGTGTAACATGGTCTCTTTGATGTCCTTGTGGCAGAGTGATGTGTGCTTTGATGTCCTTGTGACATTACACTTGATGGCTTCTGTGTTTGACATGCAACTCAATGTATTTGATGTCCTTGCAGTATTTAAGTTCACGGCTTTACTGTCTCTGTAGCATGTGACTCTGGCGTGAGTTCTTCATGACCTATGTATGACCTATGACATGTAACGTGGCGACACTGATGTCTTTGACATTTTTTATTGAACGCCATTTTTCAAATCTTCAATTAAAGTCATCCGACGTCATTCCGGAAAATTGAGGATTTTGCAAATATGTCTAAAAATCAGAAGCGTTATGAAGAACATGTGCTCAGAGAACATGTGCGAGTCAAGACAGGTGCAAAAAAATGTAGGGATTAAGAAAAACAGGCTAACGAGAATGTGGATGCTCGTTAATGAAACATCTGTCCTTGATGTCCTAATCATGATGCAAAAAGACAGAGTTACCTCTGGAGGGTTTCCGACCTGTTTACACGGTGCAAAAAAGCCCAATTACAAACATTTTGTCTGTGTGTATCAAGATAAAGGTGCATCCTGTTCCCGGTGTTTTATGAATACAAAGAGAGAAAGTGTAATTTTGTCTTATTAAAATACACCATGACGAAACCCTTAACATGTTTGAGGAAACGGTCGATGGACTTTCGTGATTTAGCGCCTCTAGTTTGCTTAACCACTCAATGCTCTTTCAAACATAAACCAGCATTCACCCATTCACACCAATCAATCAAAAGCATCAACGGAACAAACGCAACGAGCAAATCGGAGTTCAGTATCTTTGCTTGAGGATGTGGACTGCCTTACCTCCAGAGCCACAGGAGCCCAATCAGGGGTTTTATACTCGAACAATTTAAAACTGGACGAAGCCTTGACCTGAGGAAAGGGTCATCAGGGAGTACCCGACATTCACTGCGTGTTTCGACCCTTATCCACCAACAGTCTCCAATTAATGGGTCAGCAGTTGTCATCGAATCACTTCCCTCCACTTCTCCCGGCTTCAGGCTAGTTGCCTATCTCTACTAGCAGTCTCAAGATGAACAAGATCTGCTTTATTGTATTAACTCTTCAGTGCCGGCTTTGATGTCCATCTCGTATGCGTGTCTTTTTGGTAGATACCCATGCTCAGAGGTTTCTTGGACTCTGCATCTCATCCTCTCCAGATGTTCTCCATCTCTCCTTGTTCCCCTGGGGCCCATCCTATCCCGTTATGTCCTCCGCAGTAGAGAACGAGATTCTGATGCTTTGCTTTGATTTATTTCAGTTACAGCGTAAACTCCTGTTGGACATCTAAGCAGACATCCAAGCCTTTCCAATGAATGAGTCAAATTCTGGAAAAGTTTTCTTGCTTTGGATTCAAAATGGATCCCTCATCAAAAATACTTTTATTCGTCGGTTAACCTTTATGCAGACAAGATGAATCAAATAGTCTGAGATATTAGAGAAGCGTCGTCGCCATCCACCACAGACCCTTCGTGTTAACTTGATAACTCACAGTAAACAGTATAACAGTGAATTGATCGTTTTTTAAATTTTATTCCCACATAGACTTTAATGCGATGAAAAACTGGATTGATTTTGGGAATGGTCGGTTGCAAACGTCCGCCACTAGAGGTAGCTTTATCCCCAAAAAACTCTACCCTTGGTCCGATTTAGTTCAAATTTTGTGCATATGAGTCAACTCAGGGAGTTCTATGTTGGATAGATCTTAAGTTACTCTTGTCTTCTTCTTCTTCTTCTGACAGTTTTATTTATCATCATTAATAAAGGGTCACTGTGGGATCTTATAATAGAGCATATTGCTGAGTCATGTTTAATTTTGAGGAGGTAAATCGGGGGGCTTCGGAGCAGGGGGTTGAGGGCTTGTTGGGGGATACTCCCTTGCTGTCGGGGACGACAGCTTGAGCTTAGTTGACTTTTCTTTTAGGTTAAGTTCTAAAAGTAATGAAATGTCAACGCCCTGTTCCCCCTCTCACAATCTCTCGCCGTTGAACTTTTAAGGCCACGCATTATTTAACATCATTTTCTACCTTCTTTTACAAGCTCATCCTGTCCTCCATCGTTCAGAAAAACTGTGTTATCTATTAAATGCTGGATAACCCATCTTCCCCGTGAGTGCATTCTAGTGGGACATGACGAGAGCCGACCGTTTGATGCTGCCGTTTTGACTCGTTCCCAAACCGAGGGTTATCTGACTCAGAAAAGAGCAAATGACTCAATCTAGCAAGTTTATCTCTAATTAACACGGATTAATTTTAGCTTCGCTTTCGCTCTGCAAACCGAGCAGAAGGGGAATTAGTGCATGCAGGCCGACCCTGAGGCTGCTGATCCTCACTGTTAGGGGCCTCCAGATCCCAAAACTGTGAGGTCACGTGACCATGATGCTGGTGCTCCCGCGGCGTGCGTGTTAATTAATTGCACGGTCCGCCACATTGAATACAATTTCCGATTTTTACTAGGAATAATCCAGGTTGCTGCTGATGATGTTGTTTCTGAAATACTAGTATTGATTATTAGCATAAGAAAAAAATGAATGGAGGCTGTTGTTGTTGTTGTTGTTGTTGTTGTTTTAATCAGGTCACATCGTGAGCGGGCCTTGTGTTGCAAGACTGATTGGTTTATTAAAGAAGCCCCATATCGTTTTGCATGTTGGCAGCCTCACCTGAAGGCCTCGCTGCCTTTTACGAAGAACCTATCCATAATAGATCAGGCAAACAGCATCACAGGCTCCTCCCTCTCATTATGAGCCCTTTTAAAGCCTCGTCCACGCTCCTTTGTAAAGGTGGGTTAATTGCGCGTGTGTGAACTAACTTGCTAGTTAATAACATCTTCATCAGGGTCGCATCAGAATAAGATATAAGGCCAGCTGAAATAAAATGACGATTTAATAACTTTCCCCTTCATTGGCCCTAATGAGGATGCCGTTTGGGTTCTTTGGTAATCGTATAAGAAACACGGAGCTTTTGCAACTCAGCTTTTCACCGATAATCAGAAATAACCAGCTCCCAACCACAGAAATTGGAAATTGCCCAGTTTGAATAAAAGTTCTTGAACTAAACATACACCTGAACTTTGAAACATCTGAACTTTCTCTCTGTCAGAAACAACTTATTTTGATGTACCCTTTAGTTCAATATCGATGCATCGACTAAAGGGCAATGAATAGTCAAACAACTGCAAAGTAACGCTAAGGAAGTTTCTGACAATGTACCTGGCGAATAAAAACAGTGCTACAGCGTCTCTTTGAGGACATTAAATGCATTGCGACGTTTGGAAGGAGAGTCTTTCAGTTTGTTGTTCCAGGAAAGAATTTGTCTTGTCTTGCTTGGATGATGGCTATGCTGTCACCATTGACCTCCAGTGGAACCCTTCTGTCCATATCCGTGGGCTCTCCGAAAATGTGCGCAAATATGTAATAAATAAAGGCAGAGAACAAACAAAAGGCTCAGTCCATGTCTGCAAATGTCTTTCAACCTTTGTTCTACCTTCTTACTGCTTCAAAACTAGATCAATATTAAGTTACTTTTCTCATGCAAATCCTGCTTTGAATGATTCTTTTTCCATTTAGACTTAAAATAAGACTAATTCTCCAGAAATAAGCTGTCTTACTTTCTTAAAATTCCCTTTGTGTACAGAGAGCCTTTTTTTTTTTCTCATATCAACCAACCTTTTATCTCTCTTTTCTGAAAGACCCACCTTATTTTTCGGGTCTTCATAAAAGAGCCTTTCTTGTTCAGTCCCCGGTTTACAACCAATTAAATCCCAATGATTTGCAGCCAGCCATGTGAGGGCAGCTATGTCACAAATAATGTGGAAGAAAGCTCGCCATATGACCGCGGCGCCCTGTATGGAGTTCATTCTGTATCTGCGTGATTACACATAACGTTTCTTTCATTACGACTTTATTCCTCACACGAACCCAGCTCCTCGGCTCCAACTCTGACGCCTAATGTTCCTCTCTGCTCCTGTCTTTCAACGGGGGTCTTCCTCAATAGGCGTCCTCTAAGTCAAAATAACAAAATTTGACGCTTTGATTATGCTTTTTAAGGCATGCTGATAACTGCGGGGACAAAGAAAAGGAGTGTCTCTCAGCACCCGCCATAAATGCAAAGAGGCTTTTTAAAGGCGTAAAGAGAAAGCACATAATGTGCAATGATCAGTGCCTGGGGGCCACATCAAACTCAGTCTGAAAACCTTGCCAGAGGAGATAGAGGAAGGCCAATTTCACGAGTGGCTTTTTATTGGATGATAGCATGGAGGCCAAGTTGTTAAATCTACTGATACTTTGGTAAAATAAGTGCCTTCCAAGCATTCATGGTGTACAAAGTTACCCCTTATATGAAAGCCTGAGTCTTTGTCTTTGTCTTTGAGAAATAATCTTGTCAAACATGTTTTGCATTAGTAAAATAATATCTTTTTTTTTTAAACATTTTTTAAATAAGATGCGACTGCTAATATCAATAAGAACTAGAAAAGAATCCTGATACTTAAGCCTTAAGGTATCAAATAGTGGTAGAAACATCAGTAATAATAATAATAATAATAATACATTTAATTTATAATGCACTTTACATTTGGATCAAATCTCAAAGTGCTACAAAGCAAAAGCAGATAAAAGCATCAATAAAAAAATAAAATAATAACTATATAAAAGCCTTACCAAAAACCAGCAATGTTAATTAAGGTTATAGGTTCTGCTAAAAAGGAAAGTTTTAAGTCCTTTTTT